>LQRL01111371.1:0-10231 GCA_001703475.1 Hydroides elegans
TTCCATTTTATGATATGTAACGGCAAAGATATACAGACCTGGACATAGAGGTCCCAAACCTGCGTCCAGTACAGTTCCTGGTGAGATATCCTGGTGAGATATCCTGGTGAGAACGTTACCAATCCCGTTTTTTCTTATTAACAGTCTAGGATGGTTCTTTGCAACGATATATGATTTGTTTGTCGGAATTTGTTGTGAAAAATGCAGTGACGAAATATTCTATAAAGAACTATATAAGTAAATCAATAGTGGTCTCAGGCCAGCTGTGATGGACGATATTTGGCTAAATAATCATCGATCAAGAGAAATACACATGTTTTGAGTAGAACGAAAAATACCTGTCCATTTCTGCTTCGATTTCTTTCATCTTCATGTCTGTTAGACTCGCCATCTTTATTTGATTCAGATAAAACCAATTTGTAAAGAAAAACAAGTGGCTCAATTATCGCTCACAATACGATTTGTAATAACACCTAATATCCCGAGATGTAGTCCAACATTTATGTATGTATTTAAATTGAAATCTCAGAGGAAAAAATGCATTATTTTTCTTTGCGGTAAGCCGTTTCTAATACAATATTATTTATTCACGCAATCGCATAAACCGTATTCTCTCTGTTGGTCGAACAACCCTAACTCCATGTTGCTTAGTAGAATTCACTTATATGGCAGAAAATTGGAATTCAAGACATTTATTTGTGTAAATGCGAATGATAGATTCGAGAAAAAGGAAACAACTACCATTATTTTGTACATATGGATTAATAGTTATAGCTTTTCAAACATCTAAATAATGGATTTATATTCTGTATCCTGCATTTTATACATTTTTGTTTTTTTCTTAATCAAACGCACAGTGTGTGATTAATGGTGATATCTGAAAGCATAGATTTTGAAAAAGCAAGCGCACATGTGTGGTTATTAGAGAGAATATGGTATATGGAACACAGTCTTGAAAACTTATATTTGTAGCTAACCTGGCTAAAATCTCATTCAAACATAAGTTCAAAGGGATACCCAATGATCTGAGCAGATATGACTTATATATTGACTATTCGACATCAAAATTTACATGTACGTTGCTGTATTATAACAAAATATGTTTGATCTGAATTGATCCATACAAAATAACATTTATATTTGGTATAGATCCAATCATTGATATTTACAAAGCAAACTATTGCAATATTCATTTTCCAACACTTGCAATATATTATTTGCTTTGAATCATACCCCGCAAAATATGGTAAGATAAACGTACATTTATGCAGGGATTTGATAATGATTTCTGATCATGCATACGTTCTGAAGTATTTCTTCATTTTACTATAAGCATAACAATGCGGTTTGTTGAGTGCCCAATAATAAGAACGCAAACTTTCGATTTTCAAACGATTGGTAAAATACTTGAGTCCAATAGCTAAATAAACATAATGAGAATAAACAAGTTGTGAAGATTAAATAATGTAAATTGCTGTTTTCTTTTTTTAATTTACAATTTATATATTAAGAACATTTTATTTTTATCTTTGTAACCAATACATGAGAAAACTACACGAGTGAGTGGTCTGGATATAAATACTTCACTCGGATCCATGTACTTATCGCACGAGCCCGAACATAACTATTTTTCATCAATTTTTCGTAATAAAATACATATTTCAGATTTATATTTAAAAACAAATGAATATTGATTTTATGTATAATAATAATTTATGTATAACATGTTTATATGATATATAATTGAGCATTATTGTATTGACAGTGCTTTAAGAGATTTTTTTTTCTTTTGAGCATTTATTTCATATCACAATGTGCATTTATATCAGTACCCAGCTATTCATATCATATACTTCTAGAATTGTCATGCAAAAAATACATTAATTAACATAATATTTTAATTGATCTTGATGCTAAAAACAGGCGATGTCTTTTCTTCGTAAGAAATCAAAGCGGTTTATTCCTATACATTCGTGATTTAAATATTCATTCAAATTCATCACTTTGAGGAAATCCATTGTCATGAACTATTTTACTCAGATAAATAGCGGAATCCTTTGGAATGCGCTCGAGATTAGGATCAGAAAAATCTGAAATGTTATATATGTTTTATATGAAATTTCATACATCACATAATTATATCTTTCATTCTCATGCTTATAGAATTGATCATAAAAACTCATATTGATTATTTGATTATTTTTTATTTTACAAAATAGCATAAGGGAAGGTTGAAACTTATTCTCACTTGTATAATGAACACCAAATTTTTCTTCATATCCTGAAATCCATTCAAAATTATCCATCAGACTCCATGCAGTGTATCCAATCAGATTGCATCCGTCCGTTTTATTCGCTGTGGAAAACAATGTTGGTCATATAAGTCGAACGCATTGAAAATAAAATATTTATATTCTGAATGAAATAATTTAATGAAAACGTTTTAGTAAATCATCTTTAAATATCAAAGTAATTGATTTATAAATTAATTTATAATCAAACAATATACCGTATAAAGCTTAAGAGCCGGAAATATTATTATTTAGATAGACGAATAAACATTACCCTTTAAAGCATTGTTGATATAGTCTCTGAAATAATTGACGCGTTGTTCATCCTCAAGAGTACCATTATTATCGGAAACACCATTCTCGGTTATTAGCACAGGAGGATTGCCGTAGGTGTTCTTGATGTGATTCAAAAGTTTACGAAGTCCCCATGGCACAACCCGAAGCCAACCTGATCCGGTGCTGTAAATATGTTTATTATATCATGTTTTTGTTATATAATAGTGATAATTATAAATGGTTTTACGTCATATATTTTAATTATTATTGTTTTGAATAAGATCTAGGATATTTGTAAATATGGTGATCATCATTTGGACTGCAATAAAACTTGGTAGATATATATTCAAAGATATTCAATAAATTTAGAATCATAGTCATTCATTATGTAACATGAAACCAAATTCTATTGATACAGTTAACTCACGTTGGCCAATCTGGATCCCTATTCGTTATCATATCCTGATCCAGATAATATGTTGGGATTCGTGTTATATTTGTTGGAAAATCCAGAACATACTGTGTTGTGTAATGGTTTAGACCAAAAAAGTCCCATGTACCTTGAATAAACGAATCCATTAAATTACGTTTGCTTTTATCTCAAGGAGCCAAATATTTTCATTGTAATTGAAATGTATCGCTTGGTAAAATCTTTTTATCAAAATAGAACAGTTTGAAAATCTAGGATAAATTTTAAACATTATCAACCAAATAAACTGTTTGTGAAAAATAACAAACAGATACCGAGTATCCTGGCGCTTTCTTCAGGAGTAAATTCAGGCAGGCGAGATTGATCTCTTCCTTCCTGCTCACTCTTGTATGCAACTTGTGTTTTCATTATCTGTGCACAAAACACTATTTGGATTTAGAAATAACAATACAAATACACTTCTTAACAAATAGAACTTATTATTATATTTGTTTAAATCTGATGCATAATCAATTTCTTTTATATTAGACTGTTGTGCATCAGAGTTCTCGCCAGTAAGATACAGAGGATGAGCAATCCTGAAAATACCATATACCTAGATATATACAACTCACTTCGACTAAACAAATATAAGTATTATCGCTGTTGTTGTATGAATCTAATCAATTATGATAAGCTGTTTTACCTCAGGATAATCACCAGTAAGATAAACAGGATGAGCAAACCATTCCAGCTCAAATGCAAGGGCTCTTGCTGCGGCGTCACTGTTCTCAGTTGAATTATCAGATGATTCTTTCCAGTTTGCATTTAAAGTGATTGATATCAATCCTTGATAAAATAGCAATAAATTAGTTCATTATTCAGTACATCTTATTATATATAATTGTTTTTTTTTCACGTTCTCTCACTGTACAGCTTATAGTTAACAATTAGATGTCAACATTTTTCGTAACAGACTATGGCGGGTAAGAAATATGATAACATTGGGATTATATTTTGTACGTCAAATGCAAATATTTATAAATAGAGGTAATATTTATAAATAGAGGTAAGATGTGAAATATTCAACATAATGTCATTTGATATACCGGTTATCTACAACATTTTGCACAAAGTTAAATCATATATTGCAAAACACTGCTTCTTAGTATAGCAATTACCATTTTGAATGCTTCTAAATTCGTCATTGTAGAGATGCCATGCTTCTGCATGGGCTTTCAGAATTACATGGCCGGTTTTATAAGAGCCAAAACCTAAATTACGTACACCAGGAGCAAAGACGCCATATTCGTAACCAGGTGTGGTAATGACCCAGGGTTCATTAAATGTTATCCACATTTGTACCTGTCAGGCAATAAGAATCATTTTAAATATAAGTATTATGATGATACACAAAGGTGCGAATATATGAATACGTAAACTTGGAAATCGATTATGATATATAAGCATTATAAAATCGATATCTAATAAATCTATTTTATATAATTTAATAGCAAAATTCCTACCCTATCGCCAAAATTGTCGAAACAAACTCTTGCATATTCTTTGAATATGAAAATCAATGAATCGTTTTCCCATCCTCCATATCTTGAAAAAAAATCATGTTATTCGAGGTTACATATATTTCAAAATATACATTGTCCCTAAAACTTTGATTTATTTAATAACAAAGGAGATATATTTTATGAAAATAAATCTATTGTAAATAATATACTTCTCCTGAAGTGCTTGGGGCAAGTCCCAATGATAAAGAGTTACAAGAGGCTGAATCCCCTCCTCTAAGCACAAATCTATAACATCGTTATAGTAATCGATTCCGGCCTGATTTACTAATCCTTCGCCAAGGGGTAATATTCTTGCCCAGCTGATTGAAAATCTATAGAATGTCATCTAAAACACATTATATATATAGTTCATTAGTGATTAATTTTATGGGCAGTGTTATATGTTCCCCATTACAGCTAATATGAACTATTTAGATTAATCATAGTAAATTAATTATTAAAACCATTGATTGTCGTTCATTTAGTTTTTTTGTTTAACATCAACAAACCTGTCGATGGAAAAAATACTTAATATAAAAAGGGTTTGATCGTTTAAGAGTTTTATTTATGTAGTGCTTAGATTACCCCCATATTTGCTGCAAGTCGAACATCTTCATCATATTGATAATAGCTATTGCATGCAATATCTCCGGTCGCATTACCCTCCACATTACCCTCCTCATGTGAAAAGGCATCCCATATATTTTCACCTTTACCTTAAAGATGTAAATTAGAATACTATGATATGACATTAATCAACAATTCTACGTTTTTATTTATTTTTTTGTAAAACGTATTTGTAGCTTTTTGTGAATAATCATTTAAAAGTGTCATTTAAAAGTATTTTTATTTTTGAATTTCAATTGATCATATATACAACCTACCATCCTCATTCCAGGCACCTTCTATTTGATGTGCAGATGTTGCAATTCCCCATATAAATGTTTCCGGAAATACATCATATAAAAAATCGTCGTCATCGTGACACTGCGACACGGTTGATAAAATAAGCCACACAACTACTGAAATGACTTGCATACGGGTGACATGCCCGATTATTATGTTCATATTTATGTGTGCTCTTGCTATGCATCCGCAACACTTACCAAGACACCTATGAAAAAAACTGTAAACGCCAATGCAAATAGGAGTAAGTAAATGGTGATTGCACACGATTACTTATGTACTCTACGTAAGAGCATACTATCTGAGAAGATAACAAATGTAACAAGCGGGTCATTGGTATATATATTATAAGTAGCTCTAATGATTATACTTAGTGTATAATGATTAGAGGCAGGACTAACCAGTAAGATACTCAAAATCGAAATATTATTAGGACGTTTATTGTCAGATAAAGGACGTGACACACCATTTTAAGCTGCATTTTCATACACCAAATAGCGAACCTATGTAGTTTTCATATTTCCCTTAAAACAATCCGCATATGCCAGGAATAACTTAAACGTCACATATGATCATATTAAATGCATTTTACATGGAGCTTTTTCTGTATCACAATACAAAAAATTTACATATTTCAAAGCAATCACAAACTCAGAATTCGTATATAGACGCCGCCTAAAATCGGCAACTAGAGCTCTGCTCAATTTGACTTATATCATCTCGGCCATTTATATTTCCGTCAGTACGAAAAACACTTCCAAGCGACTAGAAAAAAAACAAAAAATAATAGCCTGTTTGTTCATGATTATCTCTTAAAGTGTGTAGGCTCAAAAATTTGTAATTTAGTGACAAATGAGTCTTTAGCAGCTGTTTATTATAAAGAAAATGATTGCCTTAGCATGGAGTTAATGAAAGTCTTACCGTGCCGTGTCGTATGTTTATTCTAATTTCAAAACAATATTGAATATCTGAACCATACATGAGAGTTCAATAAAAGAAACCTTTATTAGTGACTGTCCTCAAAAAGTTATCGCAAACTGATTCTAGTCGAAAGTGAACCAAAGCTGTGTCATTGGTCCCTCACTATTTGGCATAGTTAAAATATCAATATTTATGTAATCAATAGTGGTTATACAAAAATGTTGTAAACATCAAAAGAGAATATTGTTGTAATACATGATTATTGATATTGTTTGAGTAACAAATGAGATTTTACAACAACAAAAACACTGGACATTATCAATCAATTGATTGTTAAACGGATAATAGTCCGTTAGTTACAACATAAATCATGTCAAAAGGTATAGTTGAATATAAAAAGATTAAGTTTGTTGCATCACTAAACTTGCTTGAATTAGTATATAAATGACAAGATAGCTCAACGAATGGCTATAAAATTGCTTTCAGGTATAAATAATCTCATTTTAAAAGAAATATTACATAAACGGAAGCTACCTCCTCGCCTATGAGGATATATGAATGAAAAATATAAAAAAATAAGGATAGACGATATTCGCCAGAGCAAAAACTTTGTCGATTCGGCAGAGCTGTCATCTTTGTCGATTTATAGAAGTTTATTTTTGTTAACCACAATGCGTTTGGACATAGAGATTGTACAATAAATTACCTGAAGTGTATGTAAATTACCTGAAATATGTCACAGTCTTAATCAACACCCGAATAATGTTGATAAATTACAATATATTAGAAGAGGAATGATTTAGTTTCAAAGAAAAATATGTAAAACTTCTAGCTAGAATTCGTTTTTAATCATTTTTTAAAGATTCATTTTTCATTTTGCCTGCCATAGCGCATTACATCTGCTAGAACAATGCATACAATCAGCAGGAAAACCCAATTTAAAATGGCGGACACTTGGGTATCTCAATCACTCTATGTCGACCGAATGATTCCAATAACGTCATGATCATGTGGTGCATCTTTATTTTTTATATGAAAATATATCAACGGTTATGTAGTAGAGGATGAATACGTATTTCAATAATTCCTTTTAAATAAGAATGTGATTTCATGAATCAATCGCTGGACGTAATAGTTTACCTTCCGGTGGCCATCTTGCTAAGAGCAAATTTCGAATTATTTGAAATTCTACTTAATTTCTATTAACAAGTGCACGCAAATACAATGTTAATACTTCATCTATGCCATAAGTGTTTTATTACTGCAACCAAATATTTGTTTATCTTAGATACTAAAACTTTACTTCAAATTGGTGTTATATTGTTAGTCCTTCGCGCGCTTTGGTGTTGTCATTCAAACATGGAAATACTTCAAGTTTTCGTTTCTAGTTTTCTCGGCAACCCTTATACTGTCATATAGTCCTGCCTTCGCCAGAAAAGATGTTAATATCATCAACTCAGTTGGAAACTGTTTTTCTTCAGTTCTTACTGACAAAACAAAATGTGAGTACAATAATATACTAGGTGTATCAGTTGTCTATACATCTCTTAGGCCGCCTCGGACCAATCACCCATCTTTGTGTACCAAACCAAACTTGTGCTATCTGGTCAAGTTAAAATAACCCTGGTCCCAAGTCGTACAAATATCCCTGCACCATTTGCTCAAACCCTGTTAGAAATAATCAGCAAACCATTCAGTGTGATGATTGCTTATAATGAACACACACTCCCCGCATGGATTTTGGCGACTCAACATATCAACATCTCCAACATAATAGCTATTACTGGTTTTGTGCCTCTTGTGGCATTCCAAATTACTCGTCCTCTTTCGGCGATCTGACTTCGTTTGAAACGGAAAACTCATTCAATGTCCTCGATCATTCAGTTTCTTTTGTTAAATCAAAACTGTCATCAACTCCTTCCAAACAAAAACGTAACAGATCTAAATCTATATCTTGCCTCAGTTTGAAATGCAATTGCTTAAAAGTCTAGGGAAAATAGCACCCTTTAATTCAATCCTCCAGGACCAAAATCCTGATGTAGTTTTTAGCCCCCAACCGGGGCCTAGGGGCCCGGAGGGGGCTATTGGAACGGGTTCATTTTTTGAGCCCAAAAAGTGACCAAAAAAAGTTTCGTCAATGCCTAGCACAAAAACGGTAGAATGTAGCTATAAACATGAGTGGGAAGAAATGTGTAAAATATATCAAGGTAGATGTGCGACCTTTTCATTTTTTAAAATGATGAATAATAAGTTCGGAATTTTGATTTTAAGATGAAAATTTGCAACTTTTTGGAGATATATGACGCGCACAATTATGACGCAACAATTATGTTTAGCAACAACAACAAGTAACAGTTTAATTGTGACGCAATTAATTCATTGTTGATTTTATATAATAATGGATTTAAAGCGCGACAATTGAAATTAGTGTAAGATGTTATTTACTTATCGGTTGATTAAAATGCTTTACCAATAAATACAGATGTTGTATTCATCACACAAAATAATGATTTTATAAGAAATTCTTACAATTAAGTTTAAAATATGATGTTTATTTATTATGATAATTCTATCCGTTAATTAATTAACACTAATTGAAATATTTTGTTTTCAGTTTACATATAAAGGGTGCTCGATTTAGATATATATATTTATAGTTTAAGAATAAAAAATATAGCCTATATTCTTTCATGGTCAAAAATGAAATACATGTATAAGATATATAGATAAATAAATGATGAGGGAATAACGGAGAAGGAAATGGTAAAACATAGAGATTTAAACGTGGAAACAAAAGTGGGAATGCAGAAAAGGGTAGGATGGAGAATGGAAACTGTCGGGTGGAAGGTTGGGGGCTCGGTCCTCTACGATGGCTTGTTGCCTGTGAAACTAGTCTCGGGCTAAATATCGCATCCTACTCTATATTCCCAAACAACTCCACAATTTTCAGGAACGACCGAAATGAAAATGGAGGTGGGGTCTTACTTGGTTTCAAAAATTAATTAAAAGTTACTGTACCTGCATTCCTCAGCACAAATCTACCGGAAATCACCTGGTCTTATGTTAAAACAGAACATGGAAAATCGCTTTACCTCTGCTCATGCTATATTCCCGAAACACGTCTTGCTATAGTATTCATAAGAAATCTTCCAGAGTCCCTCTACTAAATATTTTCCAAATATCACTCAAAGCCTCACTTAGTTTATATAGCCCGTGAGTTCAACCTTGGTGATATGAATTGGGAAGACAAAACTACATGAAACGCAGCAACATCATCTCATCACCAAGCCCTTTAGAATTTTATAGATGAATTCTGTCTCCAAAATATGCAAACGGATTCCTCACGTGCCGTCTCTTGAAAATGTCTGGATCTTGTTTTGACTGTTATGCCAATTACCAATTACCAATTCCAATATATCTACCATTTCTGGTATGAGCGATCAAGATGCAGTCAGGTTTTCGATAAACACTAAGTCTAGCACCCAATCCTCCCCATTAGGTTTTCCTCTATAAGAAAACTGATGTTGAAACAATGCAAACGGTTATGATATCTCTCACTTAAGAATTCCTTAAGCCTCAACCTGTCCTATTGTCAGTAAACGATAATTGATCCTTTTTTCGTGATGGTCTTCACCGTTGTATCTCCAAAAATGTTCCTTCAAAAATGACAAAAAAAAAACATTCACGATCTTCCGTGGATCAAGACCAAGATTAAGCGTACGCTCCGAAAGTGCGACAGACTATTCAAACGCGCTCGTAAAGTAAACAAGCAGTCGTAGACAGCAAAGCCCCCAACCTCCCACCCTCATTTTCTGTTCCGTTCCCTACCCCTTTTTTTCGATTCCCATGTTCATATCCCTATA
>LQRL01111389.1:0-11286 GCA_001703475.1 Hydroides elegans
TGTGTGACGCGCAGTAATTCGCGCATGCGCTTGCCGTGGTTCAAGCTGAAACAAAATGAAATGGAATATATAAATAAATAGATAAATATACATTTTTGTATGTTATAATAAATGGGGTTTTGTTAAATGTGTGCACTTTCGATGGTTCAAACTGAACGACCAGAAATGAAATGAACTGATGTGATTAACAACACGAGTTGAGTAATAGTATATTGTGCTATGTACTTTGATTTTTGAACAATGACACATGAATGTCGGTACCGGGAATCGAACCCGTATGTTCCGATATCTAAAAACAAAATGATAAAAAATGATACATTGTCTAGAAGAGCCTAGTTGTATTGCTACAAAAGAAAACATGATTTACACTTAATTTCATGGTGCATGATACAATATCATTCGACAAAGTGGACAATGCATTTATGGACCAAGTGAAACATTGTAGCATTAGAAAATACTATCCAAATAGCCTTTGAATAAACATGAGATATCCCTATAAGTGCTGCAGGTGTAACATTTTGCTTTCAATGGCTCCATGACAATCCATTAACGAGTGACTTTTTATTGAACGACACTTACGACTAAGTGCTAATTGAATACCTCAACTGACAACTTGCTAATTTATTGGTAAATTGCGTTTTGGTACCTGACAGCTCTAGCGGGATGAATCTTACTTTATACAGGGTGACCAGTCTCCAGACAGTATAAAATCCCTGATTTTTTCCCTGACCTTTCCTGATTTTTTCCCTATTCCAAGATTATATTTTATAACAATCTATAGCTAGATTAGGTTAATATTCGAGCGCCGATGGCGCGAGCCAAAATGTTTAAGAAGTATCTATAGTATGCGAGCGCCGAAGGCGCGAGCGAAAATTTTAGAGAAATCCTAGAAAATAACAAGCAAATATCATAATGAAATTCCCTGATTTTTTCCCTGATTCAAAATGAAATTCCCTGATTTTTCCCTGATTTTCTCCAAAAAGGGCGATTTTGCCTGACTTTCCCTGATTTGAAAACGTGACTTTGAAATTCCCTGATTTTCCCTGACGCTGGTCACCCTGTTATACAAAGCCTAGGGTAAAATATCGCTTTATAGCTAAATTACAACGTCTCATAGATAACAAATAGCGTTCTACGCATCCAGATATTGTCTTTTAGATTCCCGGTCTGTTACTATATTTTATTGGTACGTTACGTTTTTTGTAAATATAAATGTATGCATTTATCTTTCAAATCTATTTAATCAGTTTTGTTTGTCATACCGGATCACTCCAAGCAACAATTTAGATAATATATTTAACAAAACAAAGAAATTACTGGATGCAACATAAAAATTGGCCCGAAAGGCGAAACATGTGCTGGGTTAGGTAATGTTGACCTATGATAGCCTATGGTACACTATCATTTCTATGTCTATCAAAACGATCTATGTAAATACTTCCTAAAATCCATATCCATTTTACCTCTGATAACTGTAATCATTCCTGTTGTCCACTCGGCCCCGCGTTCTCATGATGTACGACATCTTCTCGAGGAGAATACGGTTGTCCCGCTCGATGGTAGCCAATCGCTCCTCTTCAAGCTGAAACCATGGTAACGATATCTTTATAATAACTTTAACATTATGATATACATGTATATTAAATATTTATATAATAATATTGATGGTCTCGTTTTAAAGAGCATGAAGGGTGAGTTGGAAATCATTTACAAATGGGGTTTATGAAATGTGATAAGAAAAATTTTGTTTTTTATTTTAAACCTGTCAGGGTGGCCACACAAAAGTCAAAATAAAATTCCAGGTGTTTTCCAGGTTTTTCCAGGTTCGATTCGAAAAATTCCAGGTTTTTGTAATGACACATTTTACCCAGAAATGACACTTTTGGCACCGGCGCATGAAATTGCTGCTCAAAATTCAGAAAAACAAAGTCAAGCTAGAATTTAAACATGGATGTCACACAACTCAACCAACTATTTTAGTAAAATCCTTCAGGTTTTTGGACGACTCATCAATTTTCTTTAAATTATTTTTGAATGTACAGGGGTGCATCTTTGACCGAAATCGACGGCCATCTCAAACAACACCTGAACAGCCCAGATGACATTTGAAGTAAGTTTAAAATAAATATTCCATCTTTTTACAAGGCGAGCGCCGAAGGCGCGAGCGCAAATTTTATGGGGATTTCTTTAGAAATAATATCGTCCCGGTTTGGAATTCGGTTCAAATGACATTCCGCGAGCGCGAACGTTTTTTGAAACGTATATGCGACCGCGAGACTGCTAAGGTGCACACCTGCGATCTATTGTTCAGATACGCATTTTGAGCTTTGAGCTTTGACTTATCCAAAAAAAATGCATTTGCTATTTTTATTGAGCACAGACGTTCCCCTGGAAGCATTACATTAAATTTTCTCTGAGTATAATGATTATAACCTCGATTTCCAATGTTAATTTTTTAACATTACCGGTTACATTTAGTTATCAATATATCAGTATCCCCCGAATAGATTTTGTCATATTTTGTCATATTAAACAAAATAGTTGGGTGAGTTGTCCAAAAAAGTGCGTGAGTGCTCAAAGATATTGGATGAATTGTCCAAAAACTTGTCCACAACTTTTGGTGAGTTGATTAATATTTATTTGGTCGGTTTTAGCCTAGGGTGAGTGTCCCTGATACATGTACCGTAATTAAAGTTTTATAGTTTAAAGATGGGTTTGTGATTGCAATATACATCAAGTTAAAACAGTTAACCTATTTCATAAATATTTGCATCGCATTTTTGTACTAAACACTTCAAAATACACATGAAGTAACCTTAATCTTAACAATTAAGCCACAATCTATTGCTTTAGACCTTTTTGGCTAGTAAATACTTAATCGGTTGAATCGGCTGACACGAAAGACACATGACCATTTTCAAGACTCATTCGCGCAGCAAATGATACATTTTAATTGTTTTTTAATAACGGGCGCCGAAGGCGCAAGAATTTTTTAGAGTAAAATTTTATCAAATATTTAGCAAATATGACCTGGAAAAACCTGGAATTTCAGATTTAGTAAATTCCAGGTGTTTTCCAGGTTTTTGTGGTGATTTTCAAAATTCCAGGTGTTTTCCAGGTCTGGAAGAGATGGTCGTGAAATTCCAGGTTTTTCCAGGTTTTTCCAGGTTGTGGCCACCCTGCCTGTAATATGCGACCAATGTCATAATACTGCACAAATATTATATACTAGAAGTATATTCTCCAAGCCGAAGATTTGTAGGTTTCAAGACATTTTTAAATAAATTGGCTGAAAATTTGATCATTTTTTTTAGTGTTAATGCATCTAAAGAAATCATTATTTGTCTTCATATCATGATGTGAACAAACATCGACTTATTCAGTAGCTATGTAGTCAAGTGTATGCAGCTTATTTTGATATAATATGAGATTGCTTGTGATAATCATTTTGATCCGTGATAAATATGGATAATAAGCCATCATAATAAGAGCGTACTCAAGGTACGACCTGTGCTTGGATAACATGAATAACAAAATTTATCTATATGGGTCACTAGAAAATATTATTAATTTAATAAATCGCTGAAGAAAATTACTTTCTTCTACGAAGATATTAAAAATTGAGCGATAAGAACGGTTGATATATATCAAACTCTAATTAATTTTCTACAACAACGGAATATATATTTCATTATATCGCAAAGATCTCGTTCAATGTGAAGTGTTTATGATTGCTAGATTATCTGTACTTACAGGAGGTCTGAACTCCTCTCATAAAGGCGTAATATTAAAACACTTACATGTACCTTTTAACCGACTCAATATATATTTAAATAAAATTGATTTCAAACCTTAATGTAAAGCTTTACTATCAAGAGAACATATGAAGTATCCATTTCACCTATGTGTTAAACAAAGTCCCTATGCAATCTTTAATAGAAATATAAATAATTTTAATTAAACAACAAAAACATACAAACCTGCAATTTCTTCAGCTTAAGATGCAAATGAATATACGTTGGTGGTGGCTTTGTATCGACCATCGACTTGGCCTCGTTGACCTAAAATAAATACATATATTGGCTATAATGTATATTTAATATAATATACGCTTTAATATTAAATGCTATATATTTATACTTTTCATGTACATACTATGCGAAAAAAACAATTCCTCTGGTGTTGACAATTAAGATGGATTGATTCTAACATGCACTCAGATGATTTAAACGGAAAGCCAAACCACCAACGTCAAATTTAGTGACTTTTTCATATGTACGAAAGTGGTTTTTATATACTAGAGGTTTGTTCGAAATTTTCAAGGAGTCTTTTTAGCTCAGTTGTAGAGTACTAGGACATGAAATTTGAGGTCCAGCGTTCGATCCCCGTTAGAGTCTCTCAATATTTTTCGATTGTCCATCCGCGGGCCTTCTGCTCGTACGTTCAAACATCCCTGTCTTATTGCTTAACAGAACGATGGGTTTTTGACGAATCTAACTGTGTGATGATTTGTACAGAGGAAATATCATAGCAAGTATTTGAAGTTCGATTCTTTTTCCATACGAGATCATTACATATGCACGACGTACGAGTAGGTTCGTAGCTATGGAGTATAGTTTAACTTAATGGCCAAACCAACATTACTTTTGAATTTAACACGATGAAGAGTAATTTGCTTTATAAACGCTTTTCCTTATGATACAGTCTCTATCACTGCTGTATTTAGGCAACAGAAAAAAAAAGAATTATATTCTCTATCACGCCATATGCCATAATGATAAGGCATGGATGGGTGTGAATAAAAAAAAATAGGCTGACAAAAAAGTATTGCCAACTAAAGGCATCTCATCTATCATAACCATAACAGGATATTATATCGATATAAACGCGATTTATCACTAACTATTCATTAGTACCCAGGTAAAGGGGTGGGCAGTGGCATATATTCATATATGGGAAATGTAAATACAAAAAGAACTCTATTATCACTCACCTTTTGCCTGTGTTCCTGGTAATACTTTTGATCCCATCGCTTTTGAAGAAGCTTATTATGTGTTGGTAAAATTGACTGATATGATTTATGCATTTTTATGTTTATTTACGATACAGCTCACGAAAAAATAATAACACTATCCCACGAAAAACCACAAACACCTGCAGTTGATATCACGTGACTTATGGTTGTCAAGAGATTGTTCAACAGGTGAGCCGCGAAAGCCGAAAATCAATTAGTTTTGTTGTTAGTCTGGTGTTGTATGGATAATCGAGGATTCATGATTTAGGGTTACCTTTTATTCTATTATATTTGTTTTCAGTGATGAAATAAACGTATTAGTAATATTTTTCAAAGAAATAGTTTTTTTTTCATATTTTTTAACGAAATTAAAATAGATATACAAAGGCTTTTTCCCCGTTGATTTTTTTGCTATCGAATATAACATCAAACAAAGTAGTTTTTGTTTAGATTTTATGTTTTTAGTTGAGACATAGTTAAACCTTCTACACTATCAAAATCGACTGAAACTTATTTTGGACTAACTCTAATTTCAAATTTAACTTGAATGCATTCATTTCCTGAAAATTTTTATAATAAAAAATATATATCAGTTTTTGTACAAGAGGCCTTAAGATATATGCCAAGAAGAGTTTCTTTAAGTTTGCATAAACAATTATAATAACTAAGAAATACAATCTAATAGAAGACTTGAGATATCTTAGGAGATGTTTTGAAAAATTGTATAATATTACTGTTTTAGCCTGACATTAATTTTAAAACACTTTAAACCTGATAATAGAGAGATTGTGCCGAGAAAAAAAAGTTTGACTAAAAATTTGCTTCGGAAACTTAAAGTCAACCAGTAGAAATACAAACTAACATTGTACTTATAAGCACATTTACTAAAAATATGTGGATGACTAAAAGAAAATATTGTGCCTGCAACTTTGCAAAAAAACTGCCAACATAATAGAATATTGATACACATGTTTATGCATAGATTAATACAGCTTAATTGTTCTGTTTTGATATGTAGATTTTATAATAGTTATACGGATAAATACATCTAAATGATATTTAAGTGCTTTAATCTCATTTTTATTTTTAAACAATTGTATAAATTATTGGAAACATATTTATTTATTTATATTTATTTATTTTATTCAAATAAAATTTTAGGAAAATACAAAATATCTTATGTACAATATTGTATCCATTTTTTTCAGTGAAAATGCCTGCAATATAATTATTTGAAAATGGATATTTCACAGAATAAATAGCTGAGTACTTGTAATATCTAAAAATAATTTAAGCAGAATGCGTGCTATTACATATTACGTTTATTTCTATATCAAAGTTACAATCCCACTTCATAACTGGATTTCATTTTGGGTAATTCTAAATTGTAAAATGACTGCGTGAGTGTATATTTTTAATAAAAGAACATAATCTAAACACGATTCTTTATCAAACCTCTTCGTATTGTATCTTGTTTACCATTATTGAAAACAAAAATGATTTAGATTACAATATTCTGGTTAAATCATCAGGAATGCATATTCATTTCATACTAATTTTGGCATTTACATCAACGACGTGGAATTCCCCTTTAAGCCAGCAGGCTCATATCTCATGCACTGAACCGACTAAAAATGTTTTATTTTTCTATTTGTGGTATGCAATTTACTTGTTTTAATGAGCTACTGTTACCATATATATGAATAGTATTGGCTCATTTATTAGTGACCCCAACAGTTTATCTAGTTATAAGTTCGTGGCAGCTATGAGCTGAGGAGCAAAGTTTAACCGCATAAAGGAATGTCAGATGGCTCAGTCAGTAGAGTGTCTGACTAGCCAAGCACGAGTTGAATAGATGGCACTAGGCAGGACCCAGGCTCGTATCAAATATCAATATTTGTCAGCTATCTCCTTTCACAACATTTGTATTAAATGGTTCTTACACGATGTGATATATAGACGGAATATAAATCTTTATTTTATTCGCTGCTTGAGGCAGCTAAAGGTAGTTTAGTTATTTATTATATGGCATCATTGTAAGTATCTGCCGAATACCGTGGCTGTACTAGATAATGGTAGATTATTGTTAACAAAAAACTTGAAATAATGAACTGTGTAAAGCGGCTTGAGTAGGTTGTAAATCTGAAAATATTTAAAAACATCTGTTATTAAAAACCTCGACTAGTTCATTTAGTAAGCTGATTAACAGACTTTAGACGAGTAGCTTTCAATACCATGTTTCATGCAACGGATTCTCAGATTCTTTTTGTATAGAAATGTTTTGGAGCGTGTATAACGTCATATACAGAGTTTAAAGCAAAACGTGATTTTCTTATTTTCATATTCTCGCGAGAGTATCACATGGTAGCTTTTAAAATTTCAATTCTAATCTCATCCTAACCAGTTTTCTTGTTCCGTTTAGGCGGCGATTCTACTGCCGAATATGTCGGTTATTTCTTGCATTTTTAATAGAATTCAAACTTTGCTAAAAAACATGTAATGGGTCTCTATAGTTTTATAACTAACACATTTATGTAACTTGATATGGAAAAAAATATACAAATTGATGAAATTATATTCAAGAACGATTAAAACTTTGATGTATTGGTATACAACAGAGCATATGCAACTTGCAAACGATTAGACCATATACGTTTTCATTTGATTTGTACTTATTAAAATAATTTGATCTCACACTGAAGATTCTGGAACATTGGACATAGAAATGGAAAATTGTAACCTTTAGGAAAAACCATTCAAACACAATTATTTATACGATTAAAGATAGTTTAAACATACCCTTAACATTCGTCATAGGCTCTCATCGCATGACTATTTTATGTAAGGAAAATAAAATATACGAAAACAACACATAATTGGAATACCGTTTTATTGGTGACAAAAATAACAGTTTTTATTCGGTAAATAATATTTCATATTTTGTATAATAAAAGTTGAAGCAGTAGTATTAAATCAGAATATAAAATTGCACTGGAAAAATCTAATAAAACATATTACAATACATGAAAGTATTTAATCAAGCGAATGTAAATAATTTGAAATATACATCATACATATAATGCGAATTTGATATCAAAATAAGAAAAAATGTTGTGCAATCAAGTTGTATTTTTTTTCAAATACGAATTTTCATTTACACATGTCAGTTTCTGAGATGTTGTACAATCTAAATAATCAGATTAATTCAAACATTAAACGTTATATATAATTTCATTTAATAGTTGGAACAGCCATTTGAATTAAAAAAGTCCATCAAAGGGTATCTTAATTAGAAAATAAACTATTATAAACGGGAAAAACCGAATGTCATTTCAATTAAGGATTAAAGCAAATTTGTCTAGATATTGCATGTGTATTAAATATTAATGGGTTGTTATCTATTTGGAGACTTCTAACCCACTTTTCAGCCATAATGTGTCGTTCTTCGATTGTAAACTAATACCCAAGGGGTGTCAGTCCTGGTCAGCAAACCCCGTACATTTTGTTTTATGATAAAACTCTCGATTCGAATCTATACAACTTAGTTCAAATCATCTCTGATCTAAGTTATATTCACGTTTACTATTTTATACAGCTTTTTTTCTTTTTTATTAGTTGAAGTTTAAATAACATGCGGCATTTGTTAAGTTATAATGGACTATGATAAATGAACATACAGCAGGAAACATAGTTTTACCAATATGGCACACAAGTATTTTAAACAAAATCTTACATTTTTGCAATTGTTGGTGATTGACAGAAAAAGAAAAGTGGGATAACGAGGTCATTTACCATAGAATTGGTTTACTGGTATTCCTAAAGAATATAGACGTTGTCATCATTTGGTTATCATTGAATGCATTTTTCGTTAGGACATAAACCATCCAACCATATTAAGCATTGATGTCCAGCTTATATGACCACGGAGAAAAAAGAACATGCAAATTTAATATCCAACCAAATGACTCTTTTGTAATGACGTCGCGCGGCATTTTGTCGATTTATATTTTTAATTATGCACATTTAATTGATTCTTGGATATCGTCAAAATACAGTATCTCACAAAATCTCGTTTTAAAGGTTATTAACGCGAAGAAACGTGAGTGTTTAATCGATAAATAAATATTTTTACACAAATAAATTACTATACTTATAAATATATTTCAAGTTGTACTTTAAGTTATGATTGTAGTTTCTTAATAATCAACAGTGTAAATCAGAATCACAGATACATTGACAATTTGTACAGTTCATAAATTGCAAATATCACAGAAATCAAACATGTATTTACATCCATTGTAAATGCTTGTCATGATCATCACAGAAGAATCAAAATATATACAGGTTCATTCATTGCCTAAAATGTTTTATAAATCGAATAAATAAAGAGGTATAAATAAAATTGTTAGCATCACAAATGTCCCACAACCCCGTTTTGTTCAGCAGTGCTTATCACCTGATCAGATTGCTGAGCTTTACTATTATTTTGCAAACTCGTATGAGATATATTGCGTCCCCCGTAAATTGGATTCTGCTTCGAATGCATGTCGTCATCTTCAATCGGAACGGCATCATTCGCAACGAAGGCAGGATTCGAATACATGACCCCGTCCACACAGAAGACGGTCTCATTGTCCATTTCAGCTGTCGTCGCTTTTTGCAGTGCTTTCTGGGCCTTTTTGAAGGAGCCGGTGCGCGACAGGTGCGAGGGCGTGCGTTTCACTTGCGTCACGGTGACGTCACCAACAAAGCTGGGCGGGATATCTTCGTCGCTCATCGGGTGCACCTGGTTCTGTGAAAAATGGTGGTAATTGGATTTTAATTAACCATAATTTTATTGGGTGCATCTGAGAGCTTGAGAAAAATAAAGAAGTTAAAAACTGGAATTTTAAGGGTCATGAAATAGGAACTGACTGTTGAAATGTTTAAAATTGGAGCTTGAGTAAAAGAGGGATTTAGGGGGTTTTAAAGCAGAAATGTTAAAAATTGTATTCGAAATATACACAATATATGATTTGGCAAACAAGTTGCATTTGCGCAAACCAATTAAGGCGCACCCCACACAATAGTCTATATTTACGTATAATAAAAGTATCACATCAAAAAATTGCCACAATGCACTAAAACCGAATAAAAATCCAAAAGAATCCCTAGAACAAGTAAAAGTAAAACTACAAATATTCAACAAAATTGATGTTATAAGAGGGTAATGCTTATATACTTAGTTTACTACTCATTGAATTTTAACGTTTTTTGTAAAGGGTTCGTGCATGAAGGTTCTAAATTGAGGTTGACTTTGGTTCACTAAGCTAATCGATGGATATCGACAATTATTGACAATTTAATCGATCGAATTTAAATGGCAATTACATAATCAAAGTAAAATCTCGTAAATCAAAAGAGTAAAGAGTACAGAGGCAAATGATTCAGTTCAAACATGATTCGAAAAACTGAAATAAAAACATGCAGTTTAACTCCAACTCTATTTCTATGTACAACTAATCATCTACTGTATATATATAAATCAATTAGTTACTATATAAACAAAATATTTACATAATAATGTTAAATTAAGTTCAACACGACACTTTGAAAATGGCATATATTCGAATTTAAACAGGGCATTGCGATTTGGAATACACCTTTATTTAAAAAATTGATTTAGAATATGTTCTTTAACTTATGCGATCGAAATGGCTAAAAAGTTGTTAACTTATAAATTATAATTTAAATAATTTAAAATACAAGTTCAAGCAACACATAAGCATACATGGACTAACAATTATGACAGACAGACGGATATAAAGTAAAAACATCGTTAAAGTTATCAATTTAGTTGATTTAGTTAACAATAAGTTATTTTGTTTACTTCATTTTATCCAATAATCATTAATGTATATACAAATACGGTAAATAGTACATTGTGCTTATTTAGATTAATCATATTTCATCGGCATTGTATTAACAAACCTGAAGTCGGCTAACCTGAAAACAAAATGCGTCCTTATCTTTATAAACCTTTTTGTTTAACTTCCCTTCTAACATCAAGGAAGAAAGAAAAGCAAATGTTACATAAAACTGTTTTCACTTTTAAAATGTTCACTCAATTAAACAAATATATATATAAATTTTGTTTTAAAACAAAGGTCATTAAAATAATGACAATATCGATTTGGAAACTTGGTCTGAAAAGTTTAGCATCATTAAATAAAACACATTTCAAATCAATTTAATGATTTATTGGTTTCAATTCAGAAGAACGACGAAAGTGT
>LQRL01111411.1:0-18769 GCA_001703475.1 Hydroides elegans
CCCTCCCCCCTTCTCTCGGAGAAAAGTCATCCCACCAACAAATTCCCTCTTGTTTTGCAGCCTAGGTGGAAAAATAAGTTTGTGAATTACAAAATTAAATATGGATAATCTTCAAGCTAAAAACATGAATAATATTGTATTTGGCCATGTTATATCAAATCGGTTTTCTTATGTTTTTAATCGAAAATACAAAACTTCGATGCTTTTTTTTGTTTAGAACGTGAAACACTTAGATTTTTTGTCGTGAGTTATTTGTATGGTTACATCAAATAGATTTCCCTTGTGAATTTGACCCCTACATGTTTATTTTATTCATTCCTTTTTTGTCACGCTTTTAAGAGACAGATACCATGCTGAGTCACACTTTGCTGTCATGAGGTTAAGAGTAAAAAGTGACAAAAATACCATGTGTATGCCGAAATAAATATCCGTTAAAAATATGACAAGTAAATGATAAACGTGTAGTAATTTTCAACATAAACAGATCATCAATAACTCAAATATGTTTTAATGCATTGATATCACATCATCATGTGTAATTGTTCGTTGATTGCAGGAATTGAATCCAGGGCAAAATTGCATGCGATTAAATTTCAAAAATGGAAAGTGTCCACTCTTAGTCTAGTTTTTACTCATTTTAGTGTTCACGGGGTCTCAAGGTTAATACTTTTTCGCTAGAAAATATTGTAAGGCCGTGTTCACGCAAACGAAAAAGCTAGGAAAAGAAGCACGAAACCCGATATTTGCGAAAGCCACATGTGTATAAAAACATAGCAATTTGCTCCCTCTGTTCACGCACAATTTTTCTATATTCTTTTTTGCGTGAACACGGCTTTAGGGTGCAGTCATCGGGCAGCGGCAAATCTGCCGCAGACCACAAAATTTGGTATACAAGATCTGCGGGGAAAATTTCACATATTTATAGAAAATATATCAAGCTTAAATATGATATAAACTTATTTAACACTAATGGGATATTGTTAAATGTATATATAATATACCTAGTGGCCACTTTCATTTTTGGCCGCTTTTAGGTTAACAAACAACAAATTGAAAGGTAGGGAAAATTATGCAAATCTTAATGTTGCAATACATGTAAACGTCAGTTATTTATTTGTTGAAAGTAAACACCAAATCCTCGCTATGTTGGAACGTGATTATATTAATAGTGTGATTTAAAATCCCACTTACTCCATGTTTGGATAAATTATCAATCAAGGTGTCCCATTTTCGTTTGTATCGAAACTTAGATCTTTGTTGATTCAAAAGTCTAATAAAATACAAGGCACAGATGAATCTTATATCGGGAACACATGGCAAATTGATATTTAGTGTTATTGAAAATACGGTTATGCTTCGAATTAACGATCACAATGTCCCTCTAAAAGATAAAATTTATGCCTGCGTTTAAGAGTGCAAACTACTGTGCAGCGACGACATCAAATACGAAAATATTGCATTAGAAAAGAAAAGTTGACGAAGTGTCACTTCCATTAGCAAAAACGGATCAAGATAAGGCAAATCTAAAAATAAAAAAAGTATCATGGGGTCACCGATGTATTGAGCTATGAATTCAGCTATATATATGAGCCGAGCGTATTTAGTTTAGAGGGGGTAGGGGTGTCGGTTGAGGTGCACTCGTCGATACAGTATATGTAGAAAAATTCTATATACTATAGTCATATAACAACGATCTATCAAGAGAACATGCTAAGTCATAGACAAGTTTGCGGTCGCCATTTAACGAAACCGCGATATTTGATTGTCTTTCGAGTGTTGTGTAACCCACTGAAAGATGCAGATATCCCAAAAGATTATATGAAAATTATAAATTCATATGTATTTCAATTTAAGAATAAATAACACTTAACAAAATACATAAAATCAAAGTTACTGACAATAATATCATTTTGTAAGTGCAGTTTGGTGGTGCAGGACCACGCTCTAGAAGAGTGTCAAGATTCGTGGCAGGATAAAACATAAAATCGAATATTATCAAAAGTTCAAATTTCATCATATATTCCTTTGCATGTTTAATAATGGGGGTATCGCCAAGGTGTCATAAATGCATAAAACTGTATTTCTATCTTGAAACATCAAAATATTGTTTCACATACAGCTGTCATTCCAAAATCACAAAAAATCACCACATATTCTTTTAGGATTGACAAATTGATATATAGGAATCATGTTTTTGACTAAATCTTTATTTATAGAATATATATAATTACTTGGGCTTTCCGAGAGTTTCATTAATTATTTATGATAATAATATTAATAATGTTTACTATACATGTTATCAAATTAGAAACAAATATATAATCAAAATTATTATGTTTCATGTTTTATCGGATTTCATATGATTGCATTTCTATATCTTATATCGAATAACAAATCTAATGAAAAGTACTATATATTGAAGCTAAAATTTGTATAATATCAGTTACATATTCATATTACATACATATGACCTACTGAACGTGGCAAAACATGTTTTATAAATAAAACCAGATATGGAAATAGTAACATAAGAATGCATTTATAAAAACCAATAATAACAATAACAAAATGCGATGAAATTACATAACGTAAGATCGGGGTGTTTGTAATTCATTGCAGTTTTAGTGCAGTTGAACATTTCATTAAAACTGCATGCATACAATTCTTTATGTCGTTTTATTCAATATAACCCGCTAACATAGAATAAATACTTCTTTATAAAACTATATCGCTTGAATTCTGTGTGCATTGTCGTTATTTGGAAAATAAATTTTAAATGTGATTACAAAATAGTGTTTAGCAAATATCCTTTAAACTATGTTCATCACTGGAATAAACACGGTTTACTTCTTTTTGATTACATTATCAACATTTCAAGGAGTTCAAGGGTCAATTACAGGTATATGTATTTGTTTTAACAAATATATTATTGGGAACTACAATATGAAACTAAATTAAACTGATCATAAAAAAAACTATGTATATAATATATAGTTGCACCAAAGATAGTGTATGACATAATTAACGACAACATGAACGATTCAAACTATGGATCCGCTTTTACTCACAACATTTTTCATGAGTTTATTATTATTATTTTTATTTTCATACCTTGAACAGATAAATATATGTATGAATGTAACACAATTGATCTCAAATGTCAAGGGAAAACTACAAGTATGCTTATTTCGTCACCAAGTACTCCATTGCACAGACCTCCCTGCATAGATGGAAATGGTCTGGATACGTAATAAAATATAATTACTTTCACAAAATGATTTTAAAGATAAACCATCATGATTAAATATTATAAAAATGTTGATAAGTTAGAATTTGGTGGGGATTAAGATTTAATCTGTGACTTGATAGATATTTTGTTATGCTTACATATGACGGGTTCCCTTGCGGTTTTTTGTAAATACGATCAGCGTAATTATAATTATCAATAATATTTGAAAATAAGAAAATAAGATTCAAATCCAGAATAATGCTTAATGATCATATCGCAAATATTTTTAAAAATGCGAACAGCTTACCATGCTGGCTATTCATTGTGTTTGTGTAATAAAACAATCAATTATTGACACATTTTGAATGTTAACTTATAAAATCAACCTAAAATATCTTGGCAAAACCTTTTACATTCATATGAACCTTGAAAACAGAAAAAAATAGGACAAACATATAGTATACATGAATATTATGTGTTTGTGTGTGTAAAGGGTTTGTATAAATATCAAATACACGTGAATCATATGATACATTTATTGGAAAACGAGGTATATGCTCACACATTGTACCATTGATCTGCAACAATGCCCACCCCAACCCAAACATATCGCTGTCTGCCTCTTCGGAGTTTAACCCTAACCATGGTGCGCAAGGTTCGTGTTTGAACGCTCAGGATACTGGCGCGGGAACACCCTGTAAGTATTTGATCGGGATAACAACAAAATGAATAAGTGAAGCTTATTGTTATTACCCTTGGCAAAAAATACAATTTTTACAATGTTTAAATGGAAATACTAGTCTTTGGAATATCTATATGAATAAGCTTTGCTTTGCTAAGCTAATGTTTGGAATATCTTTAGGAATAAGCTGTGACTTTTAAAAAAACCGTTACCTTATTTTGTATTTTCTTCCGATCAATTTAGCGCGAGGTGGTTGGGTTGTTCTTATAAACATTATTATTATCCTACAACAATGGATTCAAACTGAGTTTTCGGCTATAGTAAGGGTGCATAGTATTGTCACCCAGGGCAGGCATTCACATAACCAGTGGGTCTATCTCTATAGAATAACATACAGCCTAGATGAAATTTTGTGGACATCTGCAAATTCAACGAACGGAAATATATTTATCGGTAATAAAAATAGAGACGATCAAAATATAAATCTGGTTGATCAACCGTTTATTGCTAGATTTGTTAAGCTTATTCCAGTACGATGGGAAGGAACCATCGGATTAAGATGGGAAATTATGGGATGTTACGCTCAAGGTATAAATTTAGGATAGTTTAACCTTACTATATCAAACTGTCTTATTCTTAATCAATATATGGCTATGATTTTTCAATACGTTTATCTAGCCTATAAATTCACATTTCAACATTTTTCTTGCAGGCTTACTTTCGCATGCTCATATTTGCACGTCAACCACAGACTAATGAACCCTAAAATAATAAATAATATTTCATAGCAATGAAATATGGATATATAAACTATATTGCACGCTTGGTCTTTTCTAAATTACTCTTGCTGGCGTAACGATGTTTAGGAGATGATAAGTTGCATCTGAATTTTCTATTTCGATATTTATGGCCACAGATGTTGAAGATGCTAGAAACTGTCCTCACTCATATTGCGAGTATAGTTCAGAAGTAGTTTAAACGGACTTCTTGTGATTGTACAGACACTGGATACACGGGACTTCGATGCAGTGAAGGTAAATAATAACACTATTATAGTGTATTGATAAACCTTGAAAGTGTATTAATATGGAGTAAATATTACGAGTTTTATGCATTTTCTTTGTTTTATTTATTTACTTATTTACTTTTTTTAGTTTTATTTATTTATTTACTTATTTACTTTTATTTATTTATTTACCATTATTTATTAAGTCAAGTGGCTTTTATTCTAAGTATATTTAAATCATTGATTACTCATGGTTAAAATGGTGTTTAAAGATTGAATTACAATCATACCATCATTTATATGGTACATGTCGTTATTACTATCGGTAATCCTTGGTTTATACCAACACAATTTACTTAATACTCCGTACATTTGTTGATTTTTAAAATACTTTAAAATCAAACACAAAGATGTGGATGAGTGTAGAAATGAAACATATTGGTGTCCAAGCTATGCATCGTGTAAAAATATTCCGGGCAGTTACATATGTGAGAGAGGTTGGTTGCTGCTATTATTTATTAGGAGCATTTTCTAGATTAGTTCATCACTATCTCTATATGATATCCAATTTTTAGAAGAACTATTGCTACGTTCCATATTAAGACAATATTAATGAGACCATATCTTGTTATTCCGGTCTTTTGACAATTTATGTATTGAACATTCAATCTGATTATCTGATATCTGATTGAATGTGAACTATTGCTAAATGAACTGGTAATTCTTAATGGCAATATAACTTTCTTATTTATAACATTTTCTTTTCAAAGAAACTAAAGAGGAAACGACATCACCTGTTAACCTGGTGCTTATTGTTTTCCTTGTTTTGACAGTGTTTTTTCTCATCTGTGCAATAAGCTTAGCTATCATTTTTAAAAGACGGTAAGCACAAATAAACAATCTATAATTGATTATTAAAGGGTTGCATTTGAGTGTAAGTATATATGTATTTATTTATTTCAAGGTAGACTTTAAAAACGCAGTTTAAAAAGCATCACATATTAAATTATTATATATGATTAAATTATAATCTTATGTATATCTCTGCATTTTAATTTATATTTTATCAAATTAAAGCACATATATAAACTACAGATTGAACACAAACCAAGACGCAAGGTCACATCCTGATGTTTCGTATGTAAACGAACCTAATATCACGGCGGGGCAAGAACCGGTTGCTGAATCACAACATTCGTCAGCCTATGAAATCCCAAAAATAGGGAATACATATGAGATGCTAAATGTTGCGAACTGAAGGGTTGAGACACTATCAATGGGACGGTTTTATTATGCCATATATAGTAGTGAAGAGATTTGATTACTATATGAAAGTTTCAGCTGGGTGTGTGATCGATTTACTAATGAGCGTTTGTACCACCTCTCTTATACTGCAGACATTTAATTGGAATGGTATATTAACATTAGTTTTAACAACTAGAATTATTGAGAATAGTTTCCGCTTTATTTAAGGTTTGAATACATTTTTTTACAAATATTTATAATTGTTATGTGTTATGCGTTTTAGTTATACGAACTGATGGAGCAATTATGTGTTTGTTAATGTACTTTTTAATAATGTTTGCTTTTGCTGAGGATAAACTGAATACTTGTTTTACAAATTTCTTAATGCTTCTTAATTCTCCTTAAAATACATAAAATCGTGGTATTTTAACATTCAAATGTGTAAACACATGATGCAAAATCAATAAATTCCAGAATTGAATACGTGTATGTTATAAATAATCAGAAAATCAATGGTTATATGTTTATTGAATAAATCTATATATAATTATCATATAAAATACAAATATGTTATACTCAATGTAGTATAAATTAACAAACAATGCAACAAAACATATAAATGTATAATAAAGTATTGAAGTAAAATAATTAGCATGCAGATTGATTATGCAAACTTCCCAAAATATATGTTTTACATATTACAGTGAACGAATTTGGGCTCAAGGCAAAACCATTGTTTTATTTTAATGAAACGCATTTGAAAATATGTACAATAAAATATGTTATGAACTGATTTGGGTTTTCATTTTTCTAAAACGATTTGTTGAAAATGAAAACAGACACGCATTCATCAATCTACATTATACTTAAAGTTGATGGTGTCGGGCATATGATGCATACCTATGCCGTTGAATTGAGACATAGTTTAGAATAAAAGAACCAAAAATATCAGTCGACAAACGCATATAATTAATAATTATTGACAAAACACTAAGGTGAGCAATAAACTGAGGAAGCAGGAATACCGAAACCCGTGTTTCAAAAATTGACTTATTGTTTTGCGTGATTAATCATATTTTTATTATATTAATGTTTAGGCTATCGGTCAATCTACAAATATTATGAAAATATAAAAATCTGATTTGTTGGCATATTAATATCAATACCAGAACATAAAAACGATCGTTTTGGTGAGCAATAAACGAGATAAACATTGATAAACATCTTTCTTTTATTGCTTGTGCTAAAAATCATCAATTAATATAGTATCGTTTTCTTGTTGAATTTTGTGTCTGTAAATTTTTGACTTTTCGGTTAGAATACCATCTGAATAGAAACAATGTACATGTTATTGCATAATCAAGATATAAATTATAAAGAAAAAAACGAGGTGCATACAATATCATTGCCATTCTGTACGGCAACTTCAAAACGATCTGATTTTTTACTTATATTACTTATATGTGATTATAGAAAAATCGCAATAATTGAAGGGATGAGCGAGTAATATAAATAATGCTTTATTTTTTAAAGAAGTCACAGGTTAGACTGTCTAGCAAATAGATTCAAGGACATTCAAAGCAAGACCATTCATGTTCAGCAATCAACGTATGCCGTTCAACACATTTGGTACCAATATTAATATATAATGGACCAGAATGCAAGTACGCAAATTTAGAATAATGGAAGAACGTCATAGAAATAAAAAGAACATAATAAGCACAGGCCCGGTAACAACGTTACTTGCATTTGATATTTTAAACGCATTTGATATTTGAACCTTATTTAGAACAATTATTACGATTGCAAGAAATATTATTTTAGCCCTAAATATTTTAGGGGGAAGTTAGGAAATCAAAATTGAATAAATGGTGCATAGTTAGACTAGAGCTAAATAAAAACCTTATTTTATAGTTGAATGTGTTTTCGGTTCGAATCCAAATGGGCTTATTTTCATGTTTGTGTCAATGTTTGCTTACTTTATTAAATCACCTGCCTGGATTTACTAAATATTAAATATCACATTTAAATAAAGGAGCAAAACCTAAAAACATATCAAGGTGAATTTTGAGATGTTGTAAATTTAACATAGAATATTTTTGATGATATATCTATTAGTTGTTATTTTGAACTTATTTTAACATTTCATTTCAATAAACAGCTAACGAACGGATCCTATGTAAAACAAACGATCTTCTATGTGCTGAGGAAAAAAGACTATATACATTTCATCCCTGAATGATCAATTGATGCAAACTCCTTATATAGATGAACATGGCCTATATATTTTGTGATTATTTATAAAAAAGTGATATGTCTAGAGCTTTTTTCGAAACCCCTTAGCAATTATTAACTTACTACATGGGACAAATCAATGTGAAAATCCCAAATAAAAGCTTTAGGGCATTGTTAGATTTGCGCTAATCTCTGAAGCATTTTACAGCATTCTTTATTGAAACTCAAAATGCGCTTTGTGGACTAATTCGCAATGATCGTTTATCAAATTCCACATAAAGAAAACGAATTCACAAGCATGGAAATTTCTCCGTTTTAAAGGTAAAATGTAACCACATCGTATTCCTATTGTTTTTCTCTAGATGCTTGAACAGCTAAAGTACACGCGCCTGGAATTGTCTTTCCTTACCTTGACTACTGTATATGCTATAGCAACCCAGGCTATTGCACAGCAACTACTCATTAAATGGTTCAGATTTGAAGATGAGGCCGAAAAGGATGAGAATTCTGATGATACAAATATATATATGAGTATATTGTGAACGATTGCCCCATCCCGTCGCGTTCTAACAGGGATGTAACTTAACTTAAATTTGAGGTTGAAGTAAAACGCACTGCGGTTTTACAGGTTGTAAGTGGCAGAATTGAACGATGACTGGTATGGATGCATATGACACTCTTTGATTTAGCACCCTCATACGCGCTACATCTCAAGTACTGCGTCCGGAAATACGTACGATATACATAGCTTGTATTGCCTGTCAACTGAGATTGCCAAATAATATGCCGAAGGCGCAAGCGCGTTTTTAGAATTTATAAAAAAATCCATTTCCTGATGAGCTATTAAAATGGATCGAAAAGCGTACCGTTATATTATTTCAAGTAGTTGTTAGACAATTGCAACTAAGTAAAAAGCAAATGAGCAATGCATATACTAGTATGTGTCGGCATACTTAAAAATATCGAAACATAATATGAACAAAATATCGAAATAAAGCATAAGGGGCAAAGGCAAAAACGCTGTTATTGTTGTGCGACCTGCCTTTTCATTGAAATGATAGCAAGAATAGGCGTTACTACACATAAATTGGCATAAATAAAGCCCCACCACTTTGGTCGCACGGTCTGTGACCTGCTAGCAATCCCAGGTCCCACTGCCGATTTCAGATCGCATATGCAACCTAGCGATATATATAGCGCAATATATAACGCATATATTGCGCTATTTTCATTATCAAAGTTATCCTCCCTGGAAATCTCCCGGGAAGGACCTAATGCTTTGCCTTTGGTCCTCCTGGACGGTCTCCGTCGAGGTAAATATTTTCCTGCATTTTCCTGAAAACATGAAGTATTATTATAATATTCCTCATACTTTTTCCAACTTGAGTTAAACTATTGTAAGCTCTGCTACTACGTACAATTATTGGCAATGATTAAGGATCATGTCTTATCGCTCGAAAACTATGTCAAACTACGAAATCGCTGCGCGTCATCGGCACAGTCAATAAGGAAAAGATCAACATTTAAAGTTTTTTTTTATATATTTTGGCTTTAAAAAACTAGATACAATGTTTTACATAACAAGAAAGAAATGATGTACATAAGTAGCAAGAAATGATGTTGCAAATCGTATCCAAAATTGTATAAAGAGGCTAAAGGATACCTCGAACAATATGTAAGGCGTGTTCAAAAGTCAATCAGTGAAACTGATAATATTGATGATTTTTCCGTGAAACAAAACAAATATTTCGCATTTTGCTTATACTGAAAATGCCAACTTAGCATAATACATAGCTTGTTTCATCATCTCAATCAACCGCACAACAATGCATAGAATTTTATATAAATTAATCATTCAATGTGATTCTATTAAATAAACAAACGGATTTAGATTCTGAAGAGAGCTTTTGTAAACCAGATTTCGCAAAAAAATCATTTTTATGATATATGCTATTTGAGATCTTATAATATATGATATTATGAGATTATCAAACTGATTATTATTGTTATATTTATTCGCTTTCAAAGCACTGTTGATTGTATATATGAAAAACGATTCAGCTGCTTATATATTTATCCCTTCCAAAATCATTGCAGAAATGGGAGATTAAAAAGTCAAAATCTATGCAGTCACCAAGATAAGGAAATCGTTTTGTAGAATTTGAATGAAAAGATAAGGTAATATAATACAATATTCGTATATTCGAATATGAATGGGGTGTATGTAATTTATAAGTGTATTCGTTGAACCCCTTTCTTAGTCAAATAGATATATGCCGTAAGTTGTTGTTGCATTCTTTTATCTATGTGTCCTACTTCCTTAACAAATATATTTATTAAAATCGTGCTGTTTGCATCTAGAACATTATAAACTAATTTTCAAAAGTAAAAGCAGACGTATATATTATTTTATGAACCTGACAAAGTTGTTCATTGCTTATTCAGGAAATTTAATAAAGCAAGGATAAACATGGTCAGTTTGTATTTGATTGTTTTTGCCGTATTTCGAGGATGTTTTTGCTCAGGTAGTTATGCGATATTTGATATTTAGTTTGTGTTTAAGTATTGAAATAAACAAGTCATTAACGTGAAATTTTATCATATTGAAAAGTATAAAACATTGCATTTGATTGGCAAAATTATAAAAGAATACCATTATCAAATTGTTTATGAAATTCAATTATAAATACTGCTTTTAGAATATGATTTCATGGAGATTCTATACCCATGCTTTCAGCAGCAGATGGACTGAACCGATGCGACAAATTCGACCTTATATGTCAAGAGAAAACTTCAAACTTATTTTTCTCGTCCGAGAATACTCACATGATACTATCTCCATGCATCGATGGGAATGGTATGATTACGAAATATCAACATATTATGTGTGACTTATAAATAATTATGATCATGGTCAATAACATAAAACCTCGTTACGCAATACGATGTTGTTTTGGTGAAAAAAAAATCGATATTCTATCCTTTGTGTCTGATATTTAAATTTTTTAACCAGACTCTTGATCTTTATCAACATTTTGATAAGAAAAACCCTAAAAAACAATATGTGATATGATATTTTATTTGAATATTATGATTGTATGTGATTCTTAAAAAAACAGCTAGTGCCTCTATGCACTGATCCCTTCAATGTGTTTATCCATTCCATTCATCTATCAACATATTTATTCAGATGCATGGATACCTGAAATCAACGAACCTGGTCAATATCTGCAGGTCCAATTTCCTAAATTGACAACTGTTTATGAGTTAGCAACACAGGGGGCAAATGGAACCTGGGTTTCTAGCTTTAAACTGAGTTACAGCAATGATTCCATAGAATGGTTTACACATAAAGATGCTTCCGGGAAAGATAAGATATATCACGCGAACTCTGATGACAGTGGTGTGGTTAATCACTTATTAGACTATCCCACCAAACTTCTATTACTTCGAGTTGAGGTTATGCATTTTCAAACGCTTATCACTCTACGTTTGGCAATCTATGGAAAACCCGAATTCGGTTAGTTTGTATTAATTTCAATTTTCAATCAGTAACTCTAATGTCTGCTATATTTTTTGCATTAGAAACGGAGCGAAACTAATTGCTTAAATTTAAGCAAACATTTAGAGTTTTAAGTGGATTGTGGGTACGGTTTATTGAAAAAGATGCCACCTTCAAGCTCTGATCTTTTGCTCCTTTGTGAGGTCTTGTGTATCAAATCAAAAAATATATTGATTTGGTATGCAACTCGACATATGGTATCGTAATGAGTTGGTTGAATACACTGTAATAATGTGGCACATACACTGTTAGACCGATATGCCATGACAGAAATTGTATAATATTAGAGTTTAATAATCGAATCAAGAACGATGTTGGTGTTTGCATAATATATTCATATGCTCTGTGTGCATTAGAAACCCGTCCTTAGGTATGGTTTTCAAATTTAATGTTTCAATATTTTAACACATTTAAACATATATATTTATATTTTCATAATGTGTTTCAGATGTATGTAGACAAATTTTGCCTCTGATCTGTGATGGCAGACAAAATGGTCCTGTCATACCTCTCTCTGCCTCATCTATACATGATAGCAGACATGGTACTCAAAGATCCTGTCTTGATACACCTGAAGATTATCACAGAGGTTCGTAATATCCTTTTGGTAACATCTCACCGTGAATAAGTCATTATTAAATATATATTCTATACATTCGATTCATTGACACCACAATTGCTACTAGATAATCGAAAATGATTCAATACAAATAGTATATGTGAAAGAATATTTACAAATGTTCAGTATATTTAGCATTGTAATTGATGAATTGTCAAATATTTGAAACTATCTGTTACAAGTACACTCTAGTCTTAAAATTTCCTCGTCCGCAATGTTTGATTTTGTGCTAAAATACTTAAATACAGTTATTTTTTCATAAATACTTCAATAAAAAATATTAATCCTTGCTTCGAATATCACATTTACCCGTTTTGATTATGGTATGCAATATACTATCTGCTTTATCATAGAAACTAAAGAAAAGCTCATACGTAGGACTATTGATCGCAACATTCATTTACTGTAGCAATTTTTTGATTGTTTGACAATCTACTTAATCTTGAACAAAACTGCCATAAATGTGTTTATTTCTCTTTTTGCCAGTAAGTACAAACATTAGAATTTCTTATTCCCCATTTTCTTAAGATTTGAAGAGCAATTTACTATCTTAGGTATGACCTTTTGGATGCTTGAACATTGATTGAGCATATTTTAACATGTTCTTTTAGATTTTTTGCATAAGGGGAAGACATTTGGTATTGTTGAAACATCGCTATATAAAATATATACCACCAATAATTTCAAATAACTTTTGAGCAATATCAGCACACCTAGGATTGATTGATATGCTTTATATCCATGCCATTTTAAACGCTTTTAATTGAGAATGGATGTCAGATTCCAAAGATTTCAAATGAAATGTTTCAATACAAAAAGTATATGATCAATATATCAAATTCTGATTAGGAAAGAAAGTATATATAATTATATATTCAAAACGCTTTTGACAAGTTCCTTCGTTATATGGTAATTTGTCGTTGCGACCAAATTTGAATTTTGGCCTACTGTTTTTATTTATAGTTTGCTTGAAATATTAGAAAATACCTTAAATAACAATGTTTTGTTTTATTTGGTTAATCGAATCATTATCAGATTGTGACAATTTCATTTGATTGCAGGTTCCCATTTAACAAATAATATTTATGTTGTTTGACAATCTTATTATTGGTTTTGCTGAAAAAATAGCATGACCCTAAACCCTAAACAATCACAGCAGTTCTATTTGCTAGTAGGTACAAAATCAACACCCACAATTCTGTTTTTGATCCCTTTCCTTTCCGTGGTATATATAAGGTTCCATGACCATGAACTAACACACAATATGAATTATGTGAAAATGTTGAAATTGTTTATTTCATTTTATTTCATCGTACAATAAATAAACACAGAAAGTTTTACATATTATTTACTGGAACAAAATATATATGCTTAAAACGTCTTTAATTTAAAATGTCCTAATTCTTTTAGCTGGACCTGGCAGCTGGTCGGCACGATACAATGACCTCCAACAATGGATTCAAGCTGAATTTCCTTCAACGGCATTTGTTCATAGTATTGTAACTCAGGGACGTAATAGTTGGCATAATCAATGGGTCTCATCCTATAAAATATCATATAGAATGGATGGTATTAATGAGATCTTTGCAAATTCCACAAATGGAGATATTTTCACTGGTAACACTGGTAATACTGATGAGAGACAAATAAATTTGTTTGATGAACCTTTCTTTGCTCGAACCGTAAAGCTGCACCCATTGGCTTGGCATAATCATATTTCGCTGCGTTGGGAAATTATGGGGTGTTACGCGGAAGGTTGGTTATTTTGGTTTCATATTACCTTAAATCAATTAAGTCTGATGATAAAACATCCAAATATTCGGATACACAATATGACTACATACATTATTTTATATACATACATACATAATTTAATCAACATAACACACACATTATACTTATTTGAATTCCTATTTGTTCATTTATGTACATGTTTATGAATACACAGATATCATATATAAGACATGTCCGGACTCATATTGCAAACATAACGGCACAGAAATTGTAAACGACGGACTTGTTTCTTGTGATTGCACGGACACTGGTTACATGGGACTAAAATGCAGTCAGGGTGAATAACAATAAATATGTGTATATGTTATATAAAGACAATAGTTTTACGGCTTTCAATGTCGAAATTAAATAATTATGCACTATGCTGATTATATTATCCAATAGCTGGGTATAGAAAAATGGTTCTACACTCTTGATAATTCACCTATTGATCTTAAACAAATATAATCATGTGATATTGTATTGATATATTAACATCGGATGTCACTTTAAGATGTTGATGAGTGCACTGGGGAAGCACATCGCTGTCCAAGCTATGCATCGTGCAACAATATTCCAGGCGGCTACGTATGTGAAACAGGTATGTATCCATGATATCTAAATGTAGATCTAAATATATATATATATCTAAAATATAAAAAAAAACAACTCATACTTGACATATTTATTGAACGTTTCTTGGATACGCCTTGTTATTGGTCAAATTCGACCTGGCTATTATCAGAATTTTGCCCATATAGACTTTCATATCTAAAATAATAGTTTTTGTCACAACAATAACATTCTACAAACTGCTTATATACTGATATTAAACTGTTAGAACAATAGCTTACATATAAATCGATGCTTAAATGTCAATTATGTTACTGTCGAACTTGTACTTACAACATTGTTTGTGCTAAAATCTAGCCGATTATAAGCATTTATCCATAATTATATATCAAATTTGTTGTTATTCTACATATAATTAAATTACACCTACCATGAACTATAATTGTTTTGCATGATCACTCACAAGAAACTGATAAGGAAATAACGGCATCAACCGTTTATTTGGTTCTTATCATTCTTCTTGTATTCGTTACCGTGTTGCTCATTATTGCAATAAGTGTGGCTGTCTACTTTAAAAGACGGTAAGTTGAATAAGGTTAATCAATGATTACGGTTCAGGAATTGATGTTGTTAGAAATCTTATGCAAGTTTTAAGTTTTTAAGTTGTAATATAATTATATTTGCGATTAACATTTAATTGTCATTTAGTAAACTCGAATGTGGGTATATAGAAAAACTTGATGACCACGTACAAGTTACCTGTGGATCATTCGAATGTTTCATTATATTTTTCATTGTTTTGTGTATTACATTAATGCTTATTTGATTATATATATATTTAAGCAGATCAAACCAAAACAAAGTTGCAACGTCACAGGCTAATGCAAGCTCTGGAAATGACCAAACTATCAGAGCGAGGCCAGAACATGTTGAGACATCACGTGATTCCGTTAATTATGAAATCCCGAAGAACGAGAATACGTACGAAATGCTCAATGTGGCGAACTGATATACATGGAATGATTCGAGATGATTGCCGAGAAGAGATTTGATAAGCTAAATAAGTGTTGTTGAATGAACACTTAACTCCCAGGCTAAATTTATACGAATTTTACATCTTTGACTTAATTGTGAATATATGACGCTCATAGAAGTTAATTAAATGGATTGGAAATGTATGAATAGGGGTTCTATTTGTTTGATGTCTACAAAGTTGCCGTAGTGTCTACATCCTGATTATATGAAAGGTCGTTAAACTTTTTATTTTAGCAAGGATCAACCTTAATAGAAATAGTCAATGCAGATGTAAACTAACTTGCACTAGTTAAGAGAAAATAAATTGTGTGTAGTCGTTACATTTTCAAAGATAAAACAGTTTTTTTTGCGATTTTGTACATATATTGAGCATATGGCGTAAAATGAGACACTGTTATTGACACTTGATTCACCTTTTGACTTTTTTACTATAGTCAATTTATTATACATCGATTTGTAAATACTGTACATATGTACATAATTTGAATATTTTTTTAAACCATACCTAAATGGTTGAAGAAAAAATTCGTGTGTACAACATGCTTGTTAGGGGTGAATTTAAGTAAATTCAACCTTTGTTTGATTCGAAATTGTAATTGATGATTTGTATCGTTGATGTTAATCAGTTTAAAGTTAAGTTCAATGTTTCATATGCTCCGTGCGTTGTTAGCCAATAAATAGTTTTTGTTGTAGGAACCTGCATATATTAATTGCATGTATCTATACATCTGAAAAAAATATAATAATAAACAAAAAGAGCGGATTAACAAAATGAGAAGCAATGATACAAATATGATTTTCATATTTATTTAGAAGAAAACGAATTAAAAAAAAACAAAATATGTTAAATAAAATAGCACATTATATTGTGTTATCTACTTATTTTCCTTGTCAAAATGCTTATAAAGAATAATATACAAAAGGTTTATTTACCATGAATCAAGAGTCTTGTTTTATGATTCAAATATCAGACCAAACGAATGGAAATTAAATATACGCACAAAACACGAAACATACAAACCATTTATGATATGTAAGTTGCATCCCATTGCTTCGCTTAACGTTCTATTATTTATTTTTGATTGATGGCGATCATTAGTATAAATTAACCAAACATTTCATTTATATATATCATGTAATCAAACCATCTGTTCATGGAGATAGCATCCTATGGGTATTAGCTGACGAGAAAAATACATTTAAAGTGTAAACATATTAGGTCGTAAGTGCTGAAAATTTTACTTTTCTGCAAAAACCTTAGGACAATTGTTGGCGACAGAGTTGTGATTTTATGCGCGAACTTTTCATCCTGTACAGAGGTTAAAGCATGGGTATAAAATGATTAATATAAACTGTAGTTTTGAAATTATATCTAGAAACTGTATTCTTAGTTAGATTGTGCAAACATTTTGATTATATACTCTTTTATTTAGAACAGAGGTTCCAAAGTTTGTGAAGGAAACCCATCCTATTTAACTTCTAATATCACGAATTCAGTGGAATTATTTCCGATTTGGATATGTTATGGGTGTATGTCTTATCTCTAAATACATGTATGTTTTACAATCGCATTTATACTTATTATGAACATTGAATAACATGCACTGATACAAAGCCGTCTCAATCATATAGGAGAAACTAAAAAATAAATTGTATCTTTGCTCTATACTTTGCTCCTTTATAATTTACAGCGGGTTAATAATTTATTTATGATCCTATTTATAGAATATGTAAAAATAGTTTTAATTGCTTAAATTATTCTTTTATAAATGATATGGGTTTTGAAAATCAATTTTATCATAACGTGTCCAAATATATATGTAAATGGAAGATTAGCCCCGAATAAATTAGTATTATAACACACTTCACGAACATTAGAACCGCTCATAACGTTCATAATAAGTATGTATGGGATTATAAATTATCAAACATTCATTTATTTAGTAATAAGATATACTTCCACAACATACCAAAATCTAAAATAATCCCATTAAGAATAACTCATGATATTTGAGCTTGAAGTTATAAAGGGTAGGTTTCCGTCACGAACCATGCAAGTACCTAAAGCGCTTACTAAGTTGCACATTTTCAAATTGAAAAAAAATGTCTTCATATAATGTAAGTGCTTGAAAAACACGTGCATATTCTCTGAGTGTGAGATTTTGAAAATTAGTGCGTTATTGCGCACAAAACACTCTAGATAGATTGAACAGTGAATGTGATATATCAAAGCTAAATAGACTATTGTTTCATTTATTGAAGATTTATTTAGTCTCAACATTAAGAGTTTAACAATATTAACTTGCTTATTAATTGTTGCAAATCTTATATATCATCATCTCTGAGCAAAATAGTAAAGATATTTGGCAAACAATTATTTACTTACATGGAAGTTAGATCTGATAATGATACCGACACCCCTCTCAATTGTATTTGTCTAATTCATGTTTATTTGAAGAATATTTCTATGAAACAAAGTACAGTAAAACCTGATTAATCCGGACACCCATGGGACTGAGCAAAAGTGTCCGGTTTAGCGAGGTGTCCGGTCTAATCAGGTTCATAGCTTTATTCATCTTTTTTTTAAGATCTAGTGTGCTGGATCTAGTGTGTAATGGAGAAAAGGCAGAGAATATTATGTTTCAATATGTATTCTATTTTTCAGCCATTCAACACCTGAAAAACACAAATTAATCGTTTTCTGGTTGTATTTTTTTTCTTTTTCTTTGAAATTTTCTTATATGTTTCATTCGTTGACAAGAATTAAATATGTACAATTGGTATTCAACTATGTATTAATTTACATTTGA
>LQRL01111426.1:9543-21573 GCA_001703475.1 Hydroides elegans
CTGTGCCTCGCAAGGTAATTTTTGAAAATTTTGAAAAAATGTAATTTTGGCGATTTTTTGAAGTTTTGGACTTAGTCGTTTTCACGTGATAGTTTTGTCCAGGCGATATCTCAGTTACTGTTCACTGTAGGTGGATGAAACACCACAGCTGTATAGAATACATACCAAAACTGTGCCTCGCAAGGTTATTTTTGAAATTTTCGAAAAAATGTAATTTTGGCGATTTTTGAAGTTTCGGACTTAGTCCTTTTCCGTGATAGTTTTGTCCAGGCGATATCTCAGTTACTGTTCACTGTAGGTGGATGAAACACCACAGCTGGATAGAATATATACCAAAGCTGTGCCTCGCAAGTTTATTTTTGACATTTTCGAAAAAATGTAATTTTGGCGATTTTTGAAGTTTCGGACTTAAGGTCTGTTTATGCTGACAGTTTCGCCCTTACAAAAATAAATTGTCGCGCTAGCCCAAAAATAAGACTTTCGCAAAAAGAGTAAAATTTGAAAATGGTCCTAAAGAGTTGTAAAATGATGTTCTGGAATCTACGAATGTAATGTGTGCCAAATACTCAATTTAGCGTCGCTATGGCCAAAACTAACCTCAAAAAGTTGCTTTTTGATATAATTTTGAGCTGAAACTTACTGGTTTTATGTCTCAAAATGAGAAGCGCGATCAAGGCAGTCCGAGTGTTTATGCGAGGCGCTAACGTTCTTAAAAATCCAAACAATGACCAAACAATCTGTCGCCGTATTTGTACTAAACACATAGCAAATAACTTGGATAATTTTCGCAGGTTTTAAGTGCGATTTAGTGTTCGCACAATATGTTCTTTGGCAAACATGTGCCTCAAAAATAAAGGACATTTCTTGACAAGACCATATTGATCTTTGAAAACTATGCATTATTTTCCTTGATAATCTTGTGGCGACCGGTCATTCTGCATAAACACTCGGCAAAAATGCATACACACTATTTTGAACTGTTCGCATGTTTTTATGGGCGAATCTTACAGCATAAACAGACCTTTAGTCCTTTTCCGTGATAGTTTTGTCCAGGCGATATCTCAGTTACTGTTCACTGTAGGTGGATGAAACACCACAGCTGGATAGAATATATATCAAAGCTGTGCCTCGCAAGGTTATTTTTGAAATCTTCGAAAAAATGTAATTTTGGCGATTTTTGGAAGTTTCGGACTTAATTAGTCGTTTTCAGTAAAAAACAATGTCGACCACATGTGTGCTCCCCATAGTGGGCTCGAACTCACGCCGTCTGGGCAGTGCTATAATAACTCGTTCCAGCCGTGAGTCAACCACTTTATCCATTCGGCCACGCCGGGATAATGTACACTACCAATGATATCTCAACTTTTTTAACCTATTTTGGCAATATTTTAATGTGAAAGTAAATGTACTCCATATCGAATTATCCGAAAAACGGAATTGTTGTGGTTTTTGTTAGGGTAGGCATATTAGACCAATGAAACCCTAGTCAATGCAAGCTATTTGGCGATTGATATCATTTTTCCGTCATGCAATTAAAGTTTTCATTTTTCTTGCACCCATCAATAGTTACTAATATAATCACATGCTTACGTTTGGTCGTCTTGTGAGATTTTGTCTTACGTTTGAGGAGAAGGACGTTGCATTTTAAACATTTTAATCTTGACACCTTTTCTATTTCGCAAAAGAAATACATTTAAACAGTTTGTATAGAAAAAAAGAGGAATAGCTTCCCGTATGGCCAGGTGCTGCTCCCCGTGTGACGAGGTCCAAAGTCGGGGCGGGGGATATGCAATCCACGATTGTCTTGTTATGTAGTCTATGTGTGATGCTTTCGCAAAGTGTTCACATGTTATGTACAGAATATACCTACGTGAAACCACATGGCCTTGGCACATATTCCTTTACCAACTTGCTTTGCGATGTCGCTCTTGAAATGGCGAGACATCAGCATTCCGAAACTTGCAAGAACAACCCACCCGATAATACCGAAACTACCTGTAATAGAAATATTGATATGCATAAAGATAAACCAAGAATGTTATTTTAATAAATGATAAAGGCATTATAGAAGCCACATAGATTTAATACCCTGTATAAATATATATCCCTTCCCGGCAAGAAGTAGCGCAATACCGAGAGGGCGATCTTAAAATTGACGGGTTTCCGAGTATCGGTGTTAGTCGAATATGTGTTAAGGACGTTGCGCTAACGAAGCGTCGAGGTCGAACTTCAAAAACATTCATCTGGCGTTTGAACGTGACAAGAAGACGTAAAAACGTTCATATTGGCCAAATTAGAACGAATCTAGAACGTACTCTCGACGACACGTCCTAAAATCCTGTCTTACATAGTGGAATAGAAGAATTTTGAATAGAACGACATTTTTTCTGAATCGAAATATTAACATCACATTATAAGTATATAAAATATAAAAGTCACATACTGTGAACTTTGTATTCGTTGGGCATGGATGAAGCGAATGTAATTTCAGTCTTCGTCAGAATGACCTTTTCAATGGAATTCAGCGGCAGGTGTGTGTGTTTCCATGGTATGGAAGTGGCTGCAAATGAAATTGTTGCTTTGTGTTAATTGTTTCTATAATCAGATTTGAACTTGTATGATGTTGTATCAAATAATAGATATGACATCTTGCCTATTCTGTGTATCTATGTAATTATTATGAATATGATAATGTCGGATGCAAAAAATATTATGGTACACACTGTAACATATAGATCCCCATTACCTTCGTAGACCCCACCCCAGGCCAGTTGTATATAGAGCTGATCCGTAAAATCAAAGGATAGGCGTGAGAACGTGTCAGTGTCTGAGTCAAACTTGAGAAAGGTGTCTTCGAATGAGCGCAGGAAACTGCAATAGAGGGCGTTGCCATCGCGTTCAACTGCCGCATCCAGGATCCGCACCTGTATATAAAGAATGACATAACTTGACACATTAAATAACAATAACATACTCATGTTTACTTGTGTAAGTGGTTAAAATGACATTAGATCACGAAAATATGACACAATCGGAGAACAAAACATTGAAAGAAAAAAAAATTAACAAACAAAAAACTATATTGTCATACATTTTGGTAATTTAATGAAATGTTCCGGAAAAAAGTTCGTTCTGGATGATGGACCTACATAATTTAACGTCGGCCGCACGAATGACGCTTATAAAGGCCAAATAAGAACGCTCTCTCAACGTCACGATCTAATTTCATGTACAGAGAACCTCAGTTAAGAGTAACAGACGAAAATGATAAAAAATATATTTCACCGGATCTAGTTTATGCCGCTGGTTGTAATGAGCTGGACTGTATCCATAGTGTACCTCATTCAGGTCGTTGGCCTGAACGCACGTCACTGTGCTGTCTTCACCCTTAAACAAAATGGATAAGGACGAAATACATAGAGTATGTAAATTGGAATGTATATGCGATTTGACGGCATGGATACAGAGAAAAGCATATCGTTGCTTAAAAAGGGATCTGAAGAATTGAGCCTGTTGGATGCATTCGATGTCATTTGATGTCAATACACGTGCGCGTTCCAATATAATATTTATGCGATAAATTAAGATAATATTAACAGATGAAACGAAAAACATCTTGATATTGTACGGACAGATACCATTTTCAAGTCGTGTGAGAACCCAACTGCAACGAAACCGGGACTATCGGTCACATAGAGATCGAAACGGATCATCTTGGACGTAGAATTGGCCGCGTACGATACGACCTGTGTACATTCGTTGCCAGAGCAACCTTTAGGGTAGAGCACACAACCTCTCGATTTTCCGCATTCTCTGATGAAATCCTTATTGGTGACTGTGGACCAAACCTGAGTGACGAGGAAATGTATTATACATGTATGTATTATATACATATTTTTATATGTTATTCAATTGTAGATAGATTTTGATAGAATGATTTTATTTATGTAATTATAATGATCACTCATACTGTTAGTCATAAAAAAAAACAAATAATGATAAATTGGGTTAAAGTATTGTTTTGTGTCGTTATAAATAAAGGATATGAATAAAGAACAAGACTCACATGGTTCGGTTCGTAACGGTTCATTACTGCAATTGGTTCTGCGGGAGACACGACGTTTGATGTCACATTCACCCAGAATGTTTCAAAGTCTTTCATCATAGTTCCTCTAGAATGAAAACCATATATGACATTATAAAGTTTTGAAAATCATGAAATACAAGCAACGTTTTGTGCAGTGATATACAATAGTTCTACTGTTTATGTCTATTTGACGAAAAGTTTGCGAAAGAATAAAGATAGACTATAAATCAAAGACTGCATTTGGGCGCGGAATGTCTTTATCTATCTCGGTATTGTATGGTAAAAATATTTCAACCCAATTAATGGCGTTGAACTCCGTGGTGCTACAATAATAGAATTCTACCTGAAAACTATGCTGCCAACAGAGATGTTTGGAGCTCGCCATGTCACACTGATATCGGAGCGCTTGTCATTCGTGGTATGTGTGAAACAATTCTGTAAAAAATGTATCCAATACTAATAAATAGTTCCCCATTTTTTAACACCGAGGGTGTATGAATATATGACTTTGTTTCGAAAACGCATACTCATTTCTAGAGATCACTAGTAGACTCATCATCAGAATCATAGCCCTAAGCTTTATTGCTTTTGCGCTCGAACCCCATATTTCTGTTGATATAAATCGTTTACGAAATTTATTTTACAGATGCTAGATATCAAAATAAACAGCAAACCATGGCGACACAATGGCGTGTACATGCGTAAAGAACTAAACAATTAAAATAAAATCATAACACACATATTTCATTTTATAAAATAACAATTGTGAGAGCCTGCCGAACATTGTGCGCATGCATACCCGTTCCTCGAGGTCATCCGGATACCAGGCCTGCAGTTTTGTGTTTTCCGGGATGTCAACGAACGAACCAAGAAGTTGTTCTTCGTTGCCACCGACTTGCATGGCCCGCACCTGGTAGCCATTGAACTGCTCGCCCGAGGGAGAATGAAGGCGCACTTATGGGAAATAAATATATCAAATTATGAGTTACGCCAAATGAAAACATGAAAATATATGCTGTTTATTGTATTTGTGTGTGTTACCTAGAACATTGACATGTTCAACCGAAAAAGATTGAAGTCGCACTCAAACCGATATCTGAGTATATCTCAATATAGAAAAAATGTATGATTTAAACTATGTTCAAATTAAACTTTTCATTTTATTTTTAGATTGCTTTATATCCATATAATCTTTTCATTTTCCATATTATACATGTAGTTTCCAATCAACCCTGCAACTGAAAGTGTTGCTTAAAGCTGGTGCAAAATAATTTACATTGATCTCGTAATGTTTTAATATCATTTATAATGCTACAAATCTTAACCAAAATTAGGAGACAATATGAATAAGCCTACTTACCAGTTAAGAGATCGCCCGGTCTGTATGTGTCGGGCGTTACCTCGATGACATATGGCGAAGTGGTGTATTGCTGAGGTAAGTGGTTATGGTGAGGGAAATGGTTGATGCAGATGGACCAGGGTGATCCCGTGGAATAAGCATTGCCTGAAAATTATATATACACATATTTGGTAACTTGGAATATCAATAGGCTTACTCGATGTATGCTGATCCACACGGCAAGACGTTGAGAGGATGTTCTAATTTAGACTCATATGATGTTTAGAATATGTTTCTACATAATGGACGTAGAAAGCATGTTTTTACAACGTCGCATCGTATTCAACCGAAATGATGACGTAAAAAGACGTCATGCAAATTTCTTTATATACCCTAAAAGAATCTGAAGAATACGTCACTTTGGAGTCATATGCACTACCAAAAGTGCCTTCGCAGAGTGGGAAGATCCATACATAATCTAACATGCATAACATCATAGAGGCCTCTTAACTCTTCTACGCGACAATACTGAAATGTGAAATCGAGGCGATCAATTCATTATCGATATGCTCGGATATTCAAGAGCGAACGTTCACAAACACTATAACAACTATAGCGTTTCAAATATTTCCAATGATTCACACTTACCTCGTGAGATGAAACATGATAATGCTAAAATTACACACTGTGTAACCAATCCAAAATCAGATGTTTCCATGATCCGATATGATATCTAAGGATAAATGTAAGATGAAAGGTGAAATATTCAAACGATGCAGTAAACCAGTCATGCATATAACGACATGGATGAGAATTTGTTATATTTATAAGTTTGCATCGCGACGTAAAATTCCAACAATTTGAGCAAAATGTATTTTTGCTGTAATATAATTGAAAAATGATAGTTATTACTGTGTGGATTCGATTCTATATACCTAGCCATAGTAAGAACTTACCAAAACGGCGTTGAAACATTATCACGTAAATATAAAAAAATATGACGTTAAATTTATTTTGTTATAACGATGATGTTCAATAATCCCTTTCTTGACATTTTCGGTCATTGATAATGTTTATCAAGAACATTGTTCAACCCTTATAATTAAAACTATACGAGTAACACGATAAAATTAATCAAATAATGAGCTTACCGGTAGTTTAAAATACATAGAAATATCCAAGTTCAACTAACGATCTGTATATCTTTTTATCCCAGAAACGTTTATTGAGCAAATAATATACAGTGAAAGAGCAACTTGCAATATACTTGACCAGTAAAAATTTAAAATAATGCACTGCAACCTTGTTGATTATATCGGAATGAGGTACGAGAAGATTAACACATCAAGCAAATGGTTTCCATAGAATAGCATGGTTCTGCTTATGGAAACAAAGATATGGAACACCAAAGCTTGTTCCCAAACATCAGGGGCATCAAACGAACCTTTTATTGAAACCGAACACAATAATTCTATTTGACAAAATTTTTACACAATTTTCATGAAATGTAAAGATAACACATATCTGTGTTATAACTTCAGTATTTAAAGTGTTTGTATATATCGTTTGATTTAAAACGTTTCTGTAATGTCAATCACATTGTAAAATAATATGATGGTAAATGAAAGAAGTGGTCTTAATTAATTCAAACTTACTTTCAGTTACATGTATCTTTGATTATATAACGAAATAATGCATGAACAATTATCAATATGCATGGAAGTTAGTCGATATTTGAATTGAGTTTATATCAAACTTAATTGATGGAGAGTAAAATATAAATGCAAAAAAAAATAAAATATTTGCAGAAAACAAGTTGTTTTATTTACCGTTTTCACGAAATATGCTAAAAATACTAAAAACACAACTGATTGGATGCTCCTGAAAAATACAGTGCGAGCTCCAGAAACTTGATCGGAAACGACTGATAGCGTGACCCATTTTAAAATAAACACCTGGATGCATGCAGGTAGGCTGCAGTCAGCTGATCCAGATTCGTTGTGTACATACATGTATAGCTACAATCCGCGTGACGTCACACACAGCTTTTTAAAGGGCTAAAGTGTTCCGGGTGGCTGGAGCTGTTTTTCTGCTATCATTTCATACCAATTTATGCGTTGTTTGAACATGAAAATGATGGTTTTCTGATCGGTTTTTAACATGCTTGATTAAGATAATCTAAAATCCAACCCTTCTTTATCACCATATGGTGATAAAATATAGCTTATATAAGCTATATTTTATAAAAAATATCCAGGAAATTGAGAATTTATAAGCAGTTTAATTTGATATTAGGAGTAGGTCTATAATGCCTTTTTCCCACATGTTTCTTCGTAAATAAAAACAGTATCTTATCACCAGTCCCCGCTTTCCAGCTAAGTTTGGCCATGAGATGTCACATTTTTTTTTATCCAGACACCAAAATTTCTACTCGTTCCGCTATATTTAAGCGCCTATTTCCATTTTGAAAAAAAAAAAAACTTGTAAAGTTAAGGTCAAGACGGTGTTTATACTTGCATGTTGTCTGTTATGTTTCATTGAAGGAATAGTTTCAGTTACAAAATATTAGAATAAAAATATATCTGTCGTACAATAACATATTTTCTTATGGATTTATAATGCTTTGAAATATTATGGATATGAACCAAAGAACTAATAACATTGTTTTAAATGCTGAGAAGATACTTTGGGTATGCTACGTAATAAATATATTACTAAAAATCGTTGTCCATGAACAGTCGATTTTGATGGAACAATCAAAAAATAATATTTTAAGCCTTTCTACCATTGGTCAATGTGTAATCTTTTTTTTTTTTTTTTTAAATGTGTAATCTTTGTCTAAAACAATGTTTAAGAATGAAACAAATGCAGAGATTCAGTTTGATAAAACACTTTAATGATATATACATGTATAGTTTTTGAACTTTTTTGTGTGCATTGTAATAGCTTAAGATTTACTTAATAAGTGCTGTGGTTTGCTTTTGAAGTTGAGCAAATGATATAAAAATGAATTTATCTTAGTTCCGTAGTTATCTAATCATAATTTTGAAATATATTTCGAACATTCGGATAAATAGAACGACGAATATCAATGATAATATTGATACAATAGCAGGCCCTCATTTGCACAATCTCTATATTGTAAGATTTTAAAATATTGTCTACATATTTAAATGATATACGAGTTCATAAATATTTCATTTTCTATCACATTAAAGTTCCCCTAAATCATAAAATTGACTTTAAAGTTTGGTTGCATTACTGTTGTTGCTTATGGATCCCGCTCTATTTTGGGTACTTCTGCCACCCAGAGCACTGCGCATGCGCGGGATTCTGGCATTTGTTGGTAAACACGGATTGCTCCTATTGTAAGTTGCGATACAGGCATGAAACGCTCTTACATGCCTAGCATTGCTGTTATCTACAATATACCAACAACCCTAAACAAAGTCTTTTCAGATAAACCACTCATTTATGAAACTATTTAACAAATGAACGTAGTAAATTATGAAGTTCACCTAAATTTGGCCATTTATGTAGGCCATCATAAAAAATTGCGATATTACAAATACAGGAAAAAAACACGAACTCTTATAAAAAAATGTAGAGGACAAAATAAGGGCGTTGGGTATATATCGCCAACGCTTTTATCGACGTATAGCTTTACCAAATGGGATGCCACTATACCCAGTCAGTTCAAAATTATACGGATTTGTTGTGAACTTACACGGAGTTATATGACAAGCATGATCGTTTAGCCTGATCAAAACAGTGATACATCCTGTATAAATTCACTGAAGACATATTACTCAGATGTTAAAATGTCTAGTAAATAAATAATATAATTCGAATGTTTAATTAAATTGTTTATCAAGGCTCACCATCTGTGATTATGCAGAGGAATGAAACAAATAAACAAATGTTTTATTTTGTTCTTATTCTTTATTTCATTTTTTTTCATTTGATTTCGACCAAAAGCAAATATGGAATTCAAACATAGAAATAGACTATCCTGTAACACATGCGCAACCTAATCGCGGCACCAGCGAACTTGAGGAACCATGCAGAAACCCGTGCGTGCGACATTAGGCCTACATGTGACGTGCGTATAACGTGCGAGCCCCGTACGATTTCGTCCAACTTTGCCCGAAGACAGCACACAAAGCACGTACGGCAAGTTGTAAGCCTAGCTGAAGCTCAATCAATTGTCATTATGCTTAAAAACACAACGAAATAAAACCCGAAATATACATTTTTTGTTTTAAATTTAATTCCTTTTTCATATAAATTGTTCCAAAAACATCTGCAATTTTTCAAACATAGAAATAGACGATTTTGTAGCACATGCGCAAACTAATTGCGGCACCAGCGAACGTGAGGAAACATGAAACGGTCATCGCCATGGTAACCGTCCACTGGCCGACGGCGATATTCATGAAGACCTCGTAGTTACGGTACATGTTGTAGTAACAAGGAAGGGTGCCGTTTTTATCCGGGAGAGACGCATGGAATGAGTTGATGACGTCGTTGTTCCATTGTGGGTTCCGCTCGCAGGATGTCAAGGCGCAGAGTCGGCCGTGGCTGAGGGATCGACTGAAAATAAACGAATAGTGTTGTAAATAATAATCATTATCTGTAAATTTTGTAGCACAAAAGCACATGACAAATTAATGAATGTTGTTTTAAATGTTAAATAATACATTTGTATATTCCTTATTTTCACGCAATCAAATCAATGCCACCATTACAATAGGTTATATACAAGAAATATAGAGGAAATATATGGACTTGAAACTCGCCTTGAAACAATTTTCACAAATGATTGTTTTCATTCAGATAGCGCATACTATTCACAAATATCACCGATCTTTTAAAAGATTTATTTTCATACACTTACATATTATTGTTGAGATTGTAGTGCAAGTATTTAAAATGAGTGTGGTTGTTCCTGTCGTCATAACTGAAATAACATTAAATATTAAATATTGAAATATAATTAAAGACATGATAAATTCTGTATTAAATTATTTGCATATTTTCTATGGATTATAAACGTTTTCTGACTCCCTTTCATTTGGACTTTGTATAGAAATTTATCGGACTTGATTTAAATCCCTTATTTAACAATCGCAGCCTAAGCGTATGTCTATAAACATTTTAAATTCATACCTGACTAAAACCTCCAAACATTCAAAAGAGCTAGAACATGTTTCCAGTCCATTACATTCGCACGGAATCAACCCGGTCCTTTCCGTCGACAAGACGCGACAATCGGTCTGGATGAAATCCTTGGTGTGAAGATATTCCGGAAGAATGATGAGACAAAAGGCGACCATGAGGGTCGATCCGATGACTATAAGCACACATCCCGTGGAAAAGCATAACGCGTCATAATCGCAGCACTTCCCCATTTATGCGGGTAAAAATCCTATCGTTTTGTCTAAACCATTCTTAATCTGCAAAACATTAAAATGTTATTACTGCACGAATCTTTTTCAAAATTGTTTTCCCTTTCTAACAATTGTTGACTCAAGTTTTAGTCTTGTCAAGTATTTTACTGATTATCATGTAAATAATATCTTCTTTTTTAGTTTCTTAACAATATTTCATGCGTGCTTACCTTTGTATTTCATTACAAATCCATCGTCTAAAGTATGGTTGCTTCTTGGCAACACAAAGGCTAACTCTGACATAATTGTGACACAATAAATCAACAAATGCAATTCTCTGTTTATGACGTAATAATTGATAATTGCGACTATGGTTACTTTACTTATGCATAATCTGAAATTCTATAGAAAAAAAATACTTATCTAGCTAGGAAAAATAATGTTTTATCAATATGGTGACTTAACACTTAATTTCAGAATTACTCCACCAACGGATATGTATAAATATGTAAACAACGATGACATTACAGCAAATAAGAAAAATGAGAAAAATATGGCACCAGTTTAGAATTTGAGTATGGGATTGAAGTCATTTAAAATTGAATTGACGAATAATCCATGTGCGGTTTATGAGGCAAATCAGTGGGTTGTAGGCAATGTGATTCTAAACCTAGATGAGGAGACGAAGGATAGTGGTACTGCTGATAAATACAACTATTTTTTAATCCTTCAAATTTGTAATTTATAAAAAATATATATGTATTTACACATTAATATGTTTAATTTATAAAAAAATATCTGAAAAGTAATTGATATTCTCTAAAGAAATATTTTTTTTTCATATATTTAAGGAGCTAATTACTAAGGATATTGAAAAAGATATTGCTAAACAAGCAAAAACAAACCCTAAAAAGTTCTGGCGATATGTAAACACCAATACCAAAACCAAAGTGGGCTTCTCCCAATTACTGAAACCAAACTCAAATGAAACGACATCGACTGATGAGGAAAAAGCGGAAGTTTTTCTTAACCATTTCTCCAATGTTTTTACTAAAGAACCGGATGGACAGATTCCGCAACCAAAGGCTCAACTCTACGACTCACCACTTCAATGATTCCATATATCGAAAGAAATGGTGGAAAAGCAACTACTTAAGCTTCAGATATCTAAATCACCTGGACCCGACGCTCTCCACCCACGACTTCTGAAAGAA
>LQRL01111453.1:8355-20246 GCA_001703475.1 Hydroides elegans
ATGAGCATATTCACAGGTCTCTACAACCATCCGTTGCAGAGGAACAGCCTGGAAAAGAATCGATGACGGACAGACGGACGGACAGACGGACGGACGGACGGACGGAAACCCCGAATCTATCGGCCCCCAACCTTTGGGGTTGGGGCCTAAAAAGAGAACGAGCTATAGGCATGTTTAATGGTGGAGCATCATACAATCATGCTGTTACAAAGCAGTTTAACGTCCATCATACAATAGTTAAACATATCGTAAGACGTCTAGAACAAACCAGATCGAACCGCGATCTTCCATATTCCGGTAGGCCACGAGTCGCTCACAAGTAACCACACCTAATCAGGATAGAAAAATTCGTCCCACACACATTGATAATAGGTTTGGAAGTGTCGTACAGGCAGCATGGACAATCCATGGCCGGCAGAATCCCAGGATAAGCGCCAAAACGCTTTGACGACGTTTTCGCGAAAATTATATTCGGCTACGAAGAGCCTTCGTTGGTCCCGTGCGTGATAACCGAAGAAAGCGCTTACAGCTCCAATGGGCCTTAAGCAACACCGGAGCATCCTGGTATAATGAAAATTGAAACGATGTCGCGTTTAGCGAAGACTCGCGCATTCTATTGTATCGAAATGACGCACGACAGCGGGTCTACCGAAGACCGGGAGAGCGATATCATTACCCCTGCGTCCAGTAGATTGATGATACGCATACCTCAGTATCAGATCAACAGACTGATAACGTCGATGACAAGACGTATAGACTCACTGATCGAAGTATGGGATACCCATACAAGCTACAGGCAATCATGAGTTAGTAAAGGTTTAGAAACTGAAAATCGGAAAATGCAGGAGTGTGTGATATTATGTATTTTTATAACAAAGCTATCTATCACAAAACATGTTATTTTGTGAGAGCATTGCAGACATACAAGCCCATCTTGTGTGAAAATTTGAATAAAATCCACCCACCGCGTGTTTCTATATTAATTTTTACTTTTAATGGTGCAGAACTTTTGTCCTTTAGTATAAATATAGATATAAGCTTTCTATATTTATCTTGTCCAAAGCAGATAGACCTCCCGTTTTTATGTAAGAACTGTTGAATCAACTTCACAATTTTTACGACCTAGTTTTTTTAACTTGAAAACTAAAAACGCTCACAGCGTTTGGAGTTACCTATTAAAAACACATTGAGATAAGCGGAACAAGGTGAGTTTCAAAACGCAGGTGTGACCATGTCCTTACTCTGTTATATCATAGCGTTCTTTATTCAAAGTCAATATAAATTAGAAGTTAAGACTTTTTGCTTTTGCAATAGAAATACAATCGAACATATAAATCAGCATGGAATTACGGGGATGTAATGAAATGATTTAGGAGCTTTAAAAATAAGTACCGGTAAACAAATATTTAGCGCCACCGCGATTTCAATAACCTATATAATTTTTATTTTTATTCTTTTTACTATTGACAGGTTTTATTCGTGAGTTCATTCATAAACAAAAAAATCCACTTCATTCATAATGTAGAACTATCAAAATACAGTTTTTGAAATTTACTCGTAAAAGTACATTTGTATCCGATCGGACAAAAATATATATGTTTGTCGTCATCCTTTTATAACTTTGATGTCATTTGTTTATCATTCAGCATTTGTTTCACCAAAGACACTGCATGCTTGGCGGTTCCCCAGCTCATACCTATTCCGTTGGCACCATGCCCATAGTTGTGGACCACGTTAAGGGATCCCTTTTTCTCAAACTTCATCACTTCCGGTTCTAGGCGCAGCGTATCTCGCATTGGACGCAGGCCGATCCAGTCACCAATGATTTGCGCATTCTTTAGCGATGGTACCATTGCTGTGGCGCGTTGCCAAATTCCCTTTCTGTCTGAGTCACGTGGTTTGAGGAATTCGTCATGTGATTGGCGCACACCGCCCACAACAACGAAATCGGATGTCGGAAAAATGTAGGTTGTATTACCCTTGGCCTCCGCATATAAATACGATTTGATCCAGGGTGCAACGACCTTTATGATATGACCACGTGAGGAATACATCTTGGAATCACCGACTAGCTCTCTTGCGCCCATCCCGGTACAGTTCAACACTACGTCGTATTTTCCTACGAGTTCCCCCAAGGATAAAAGCTTCCGCTTCTCAAATTTCCCGCCTTTAGAAGTGAATAACTTTGTCAGATATGGCAAGAAGCGCACAGGGGATGTAAGGACACTTGTCGCACGATATCCTAAATTGAATCGGGGACCGGGAAATATATTGATTTCTTTCTCGGTTTTCAATTCATTTAATGCATATATGGTCTTTTTGCGAAAATCTGTATTTTGTTTTGAGTTGTAAAATTCGAATCCACTTATCATGTGACATCCAGCTTCCGCTGCGTTTTCTGAATGCGAAAGTCCATGAAAATAGTTCCACGAATCAGTCAATATTTGGTGGATATCATAAGGCACACCCGGCTGCTGAATTGGTGAAGGGCGGTATATCCCAGCAGCCCCGATGCTCGTAGTTTCCGCCATAAATTTATCTGCAATGATTGTTACGCTGGCGGAAGGATACGTTTGTTTAAGCTGCACGGCGGTTGTCAAGCCAACCACACCAGCACCAACCACAGCAAATTTCGGTGACATCGTTGAAATATCCCTTATTACATTTGACAAATATAAATAGATTTTTGTTATAAAAATACAATGAATTGCGTTTATTGTTTATTTTTGTTATCTGTCTATGTATGTGGAACAGAACAATTATTTGAGCGCCGGAAGCTGCACTTATTGCTTATCTTGCACAAGTGCGATCTAATACTAAACAACATCTGATACAATCATACCACAACTTGAACTTATACAACCAGTTTTCATTATCTTTCACGTCTGAAATCTTATCTAAAGACACGATATTCAATGCAATTACTGTACTACAAGTACATGGTCTTTTTATCATACTAGTCTTCTAATCGTATCAGTGTAATATTTTTCTGACCGGACCATAACCATGAGGCCCCTGTTACTTTTGTGCACTTTGTTTGTTTGTGCACATCTATTGTAATAAGTTGAAAATGCTATCGTCTGAGGTATCTGAAAGGTTTGCATATAGTACGATAATATATAGCATTCATAATTACATATTGAATGAAATTTATGTCTCCAAATGATAAATTATGTAAATGCAAATGCATTTTTGTTCAACTTCCATATTAGCTAGAACTAATGAGAAATTTCAGAGGTAATTCATATATTAAACTAGCTAGTGCTCTAACGATTATAAATATGTATTAAACCCACAAACTCTGAATCAAGTACCCATCTATGTATATTAATATTCTACCACTGCTTATTGATTTGACAAATTTGGCAGAAATATTGAAATGTATATTATCTTTTGCCATGAAAACATGTCAAAAGATAATACTGAACATTGATTTTCTGCAAATGAGTGCTACCCATCGTTAGAGGATGTTATCTGTAACGAAATTAAATAATATGTTTATTTAAGGAGAACATAATAAATAAACATACCCTGTAGAAAAGCCTGGAATGTCTTTTTTGTTATATCCTTTCAATTGTAAAATCTCAAATCAAAAGTATATTTGATTTAATGATACACAACCAGCCTCTATAACCTTATTATTAATGATAATCAAAGACACTGAAGGAATAACATGCAATTTACCGTTGAGGATAAGTCTGTTGTATGTGAAACATCACCATTTGTGACAAACAATGTTTATTTCAGAACAACAGCTGTTACTTTACAACCTTCAGCTATTCTCGATGATTTTATATTACTCATTGTATACAATATGTTTCCTGATGACTATTAGAGCTCGTACTCCCTAACTTTTTAAAATAACTGATTTCACCGATAATTGCTATTATAAGATTCATTCATATTTCTTGGTTGATGTCATTGTTCCTGTAGTTCAATTAAGCTTATTTCCTGATAAATATCATTTATTTATCAATAAATTCATACGTAATCAAAGTAGTTGGCACCCAATTTCAAGTAATAACAGCGGGCATCTAAAGGGGAATCTTTTTCCTAACGACCACTTTGAGGACTTATATTTCTTTAATGATAAATGCAATGCAAAATAATTTTAGCATTGCAAATTTCTAACAAAAAAATGGGATTGATTCACAATATTCCAGATTTCTAAGTCCAGAAACATAAAAGATATTGAATTAAAACGATTTTTTGTGATATTTTTTTCATTGTTAAACTGAAATCGTAACATGCATCTGAGCATAGACTAGTCTTTATTGTTTACAACAACCAAGAGTCTATTGAATACACAGTGCTGGGTCCATTATATGGGTCGCACCTTAATCCAGTTGAGTAGTTTTACCAATACAAACAATCAACACGATTCATTGAGAATCTATTCACAACATGCTTTCTAACTCGTATCTGAATGTAGAGGGGGGTCACTTAGAAATAACAAGAATGACCAAATACTCCAAATAATTAAGTATAGTTCACATAACCAACATTTGAAAATACATTTAACATTAAATTTTCCATGTTTTTAACTAATATTCAATGCTAAATATAGTCTACAGTGATATAAACGAGTGATTACTGTATGGAAATGTCCTGTATCACGGTCAGTGGTGATAATGACTCATCCTTTATGCAATGTGTTATATATTTCGCCGTGCGTTTAATTTAATGCATCTATTCAATGTTACATTATGGCTACTAAACAAACTCGCTCAAAAATTGACCCTACGAAATTAGAAGATGTACGATATTTTTATGATTATTTTGTTATTGATAATAGAACTAAAAATGTTCTGAAAGTACTTCAGAAATATATAGAAAAGTAGCGTCGATCTTACATGTAGGGAAAATTATAATAAGTACCGATAGCACCCCCCCCCTCATTTTGAAGCCTAATGTTGTCGCATTTGGCTAATCACATGTCGTCTAGAGTCATCTAGGGGCCTATGCACCAAGCTAGCATATTCTTAAAATTTGCAGGACGGGAGCTCGGTCGTTATGAAAAAGATTCCCCTTTAATGACATATTTTGGTTATTTGAGTGGTAATCTGATCGTGAAACCACTTGTCACATTGAATGGGAAATCGGCAGATTAACTTAGCTGCGGGGCGCACCGAAAAGGCTAAAGGTCCATGCTTGCTTTCAGTTGTGGTGTGTGTGTATGGTGATGAATGGCATTTTCAAAAGTTTTCAAGGTGTTGCATTATTTAAAAAGAATATTTGAACAAGAATTTTTAATAATCAATATTTTCTTAAAGAAGCATTTCAATATTTATTTTTTTTTTCAATAAATAAAATGCAAATAATAGATCCTATGTATAGAAGGACAGCGTTTGACATTAGCAGTCGAAGGACTTTAAAGTGCGGATAACTTTTTGGCCGCGCGACTAATTTTTCAAAGTTTGTCGCGCACTTCGCGACTAACTTTTTACTGACAATAGAACTTTTATGGCATTTTAATGCAAATCTATTCTTCTTTTTTTCGCTCGCGCCTTCGACGCTCGCTTAATTCAATCAATTATTATTATTATTGTTCATAGACAATTGTAATTTTAAAATTGACCTACAGGTTTCGTTCAATCAATACGAGTGTCGCTTGATATATGGAAGTCTATATAACGATACATAGCATACAAGAAAAACGATAAACGTTCTTGAGTGGAAAAGATGCTGTACGTTGGGCGAAAGAATGATTATTAGATGATATGTACGTGAGTTGGATAGGTGGCTTTTAGAAAAACTTCTTCGAAGCTCATAATTTTGAATTTTAGCATGAACGTTGGAAAAAAGACATGGCCATCTTGGCAACGAAGTTACAAATATAAAATTGAATGATATATTCTATCAATTTATCATCGATACGATTTTAAAGAATATTGATGCAACACCGGTTGCACCTAAGCGGTCTTTTAGTCAGCGCTTTTGATATTTTTTGTTGAAACACATAAGTGCTTAAAATGGTGTGGCGCGACCTACTTTTTGGCCGCGCGACGAACGTTTTAGAGATGGCTCGCGCGACCATCGATTTGAAGTTAATGTCAAACGCTGGAGGTTAAAAAAAAAACAAAAATATTGGTTTAAAAGTGATTTCGTATACCTGCACATTCTCTTAAAAGTTTCGGATCATCCACATAATTGTTGATTAATAAGAACATATAATGGAGGTGTGCCTTTTGGGTTTGTTTTACAAATTTCTCCAAAATCGGATTTGTGGCGATTTTTCAAAATACATGCTAATTTATTTAATTATATTTAATTATATTGCCCTACATAATGCTTCAAACATGTAATTAATTAATATACTTTAAAATTCAATATCCATTTAAAATCATCCGTTTAAGATATATTTTTATGAATACTTATGAATAAGTTTGTTTGATCAACTAGTTAATCAATCGTCGATTATCCATAAAATACATATTTTCATGTGAGATATATTCATTGAATGGCACGATTATCCATAAGGTTTTCAAACTATGAATAAGTCTATGTATCCATTTTGCTTTTTTTTTCTTTTCGATATTTTTTATGTCACTTTATCTAAGCTATCTCCATATAAATATCGTTTGTATCAGTCAAGCATTGACTGTGTTATAAAAGCAGTAGACATGAGATAGATACAGCTTCATTTGTTAAACCAACGTTGTCCTTTCAAAGTAATTAATCACATGAATAAACATTGCCCTATGTTGAAGATAATATTTCGTTGCTGGTCAGTATACTTATCTCGGGGGATAAATGATAGGACCAGATACAAAATATTTGTATAAGGCAACAAGGGACTGGGGACATCCTGTGTGTTTACAGTGTGAATGATCAATGAGTGATCTAGATTTGGTTTTAATTTCGAGAATTATGTAGGTTCCATTTTTTATTTTTATTATAAGTACGAGTGTAAAACACCATACAGTTAACGCAAATGCACGTTCAGCTATGTGAGCCTGGACCTTTAGTCCACACACACAACGTGAAAAGCCGGTTAGCTGACTGCTGCATTGTTCTCATTAGACAATGATCAACCGTATTCGGAAACGAATCTTTATGTTCCAAATTGTGTAAATAGTAGGGCCCAATGTACTTATCGCTCTAGACAGACCATTTTTAACTAGCATTTTATTTTGTAAAATTGTAGAAATTTATTTTTTTTAAAAGATGATTATTGTTAAAGCTGTTCTTCAAAATCTTGTAGCTGGATGGCATTTTGGGAGTCTGTGACTAGATAAAATTTTGAAAAAGAAAACCTTTTTAAATAAACCTCATATGATGATCTTCAACATCACCATATAAGTATTAACGGATGGTGGTAGAAACGTTGTTGTAGTTTTAAATGAAAGACCATGGGATAGAAACGATATTGTTCCTACTGAGTGAGTAACTCCCGGAACAAAGATGTTTGATGCATGGAACAAAAGTGTTGCGTTTATGCCATGTAACCTGTCTTCATTGTTCACACACACTGCACACTGCATAGGTATTTCTTTCTTTTGTATCAATACCTTCTTTTAAAATGGTTATTATAATGACTAATGGTTATTGCGCATAACTTTTTAAATGTACGAAGATATAAGTTTATGTTTTTGTAACACAATAAGATTTAAATTGAAAAAGAAAACAGCAACAAAACATTCACCACAAAAGGTGTACCCTATAAAAATCACAGCTTGCTTGGCAATTTTGAGCTACTACTTTTTAACTTGGAAATTTTATGAACACCTCTTTGATAATTTCTTTATTTTCGTAATATGATAATCAAAATTTGGTTATTGATATAATTACTTGCAAGTATATACTTAACTGTTATATTATTATTTTTTCGCAAAAAAACGTTCCTCGCCTGCACCAAGCTTGCTAGGAGAGGAAAAAAATCCTTGTTGGCTTGTAATTAGTGAACAACTTTTTGCAAAATGTAATGCTCAAAAATGTTATTTTGTTCTGTTGTGCGTATTTGTAAAGCTATTTTAGGTGGTTTTACACTTTTGTAAACGCGTCGCGGGGTGTCCTTTATTACAGACATGTTCAGCCATATTAAGGAGAAGTTGATACATGTATTTTATGAAAGATTGTTTTAAGAAAAAAACTGAAATACAAGTTGTAGGGAGAAAGTATAGTCTGTTAGATATTGCCCTATCGAAGTTGGGTGATGTTGGTTCGCAGGAGTATCAACGATTTGAGCCCCAAGACAAATTTGGAAACCGGAAAAACGTAACAGTAAACAAAATAAATTAGATGACGGGAGAGACTAATTATGTTCTTAGGCTAGGAAGATCCGAAAGCCGATGAGAACGAAATGTGGTAAATCGAGTGTGTATCGCGAAGTCCCCATGGGCACGGCGGATATAGATTGTATGATGATTAAGGTACTAAAACAGTTGAAGACATCCACTTTATCACTGAGAACTATGATATATGTAGCAGAGAACGATGCTATGTACTGATGAAACTAACCTTTATCAATTATAACTGATTTAAAATATAGTCATTTATTACATACCTAATGAAGAACATATAAGAAAAACCTAAGAGTGATATATTTCCTTACGTTTTCACTATAGCCTCGTTTTCGACTTATCACTCACTTTACGTCAAATTGCGTCAACTCTCATATTTTTAGTAACAAGTAATGAAACGCAATTTTCAGTTTATTTAGTGCAAAAAATGGCTCCGAATATATCAAGGCACTTAAAATCGATGTTCTGCGTCACTATTCCAAATTTGGGAAAGCTACATGGATAATTATTTGTCTATTAATTAGTTACTCACTCATCAGGAACCCCTATGGTGCAATGGTAATGCTGCTCGCCTCAGGAGCAAGGGGTCCCGCGTTCTAGTCTCGCTCGGAGCATATTTTTTTGTCAAACCTTTTTTTAATGAAATATCAAACAGAGAATCGTATGATTTTTACTTACATTGATATTTTCTATTGTTTTCTTATAAGAATGACTAAATATCAAGTTTAAATCTATGTTAACCATTGCGCATATGATTTGACGATTCACGCAAATGTACCGCTAAAACTCATATTTGATATTCAAAATAAACACTTTGGTAGATAAATCTGGCAGTTATTATCAAAAATTATGTTTAATAATTATCAAGACTTACTTAATATCAAGTTTAAAACAATGTATGAAGACATACAAATACATTTTCCGTTATGACTTTACTTAGGTTTGAACTGGGGACCCACGGATCAAAGCAAATCAGCCAACTACTGCGTTTCAAATCGGGCTCATTTAGCATATATCTATTGTGAAATACGTAAAACCACGAATAAATCATACAAAATATAGAATAATCTTATCATCTTTCAAATTGTAAATGTTTTAGTCCAAAAATAACTGAGTTATTAATGATCATAAAATGTAAACAAACGTTGTTAAGTGCAAATGACGCAAAAAAACACGCTTGTCCAACGCTCTAACCGACTGAGCTAACGAGGATGTCTATTTACATCGCGAAATTAATGTATTTAAATAAATAATTTTTCATAGAAGGTACGTAATAAAAGGAATACGTCACGAGATTATATATTGAAGGGAATTATAACACTCTGTAAGCCAAATCTGAACTCACCCTTCGGGTTCGGTCAGATTTGGCTGACAGAGTGTTATAATTCCCTTCAATATATAATCTCGTGACGTATTCCCATTATAGACATTGTGATACAAACATATATATTATCATAAATCCATTTCGAAGGTCAAACTATGATGAGTACAATTTTTGTTTATATCCTTCCTATTTCAAATCCTTGATAATTAGATGATGGACTCATACGAAAGTGATAATTGTAAATGCTTTTTAATCAAGTGAAATTCGGGATTCTTGAAATGGTAAAAATGGACAAAGAATTGGTGTCATATAAGATCGTGCCCCTCTGTATTGGGAGGGCAGTTGGAGACTTCCCTTGTTTTACATTATTACTTCCTTGTGAATGTGAATAAATTATATGAATATGTTTATAAAAAGTATCATTATGTAATATATATCTCAATTTTTAATCAATTGCAAAATATGGTTTGACTGCGACCCAAAAATTTGGCTGCGAGCTTTGCAAACCTGGGGCCATATGCATAAAGAAGATTGAACTTAAATATACGATTAAACTTAAATATAAGTTTACCTACTTACGTAAGGAGGTAAACTTAAATGTATGCATAACATTAAACTTACGTAGGTAAACTTATATTTAAGTTCAATATAATCTGTCTTGAGGATTTTGATTGGCTAAATTTAAGTTTAATATGACAATTTCTCGAGAATGACAAAATTCTTTGGACATATGGTTAGGGGAGATATGTTTAGGTTTTTATAACTTACGAAAAACAATAAAGACAGTTTATTAATGTATAAAATACCAAAATACTAGTATAAAACGTTCTAAAACACTACATTTAGGCAATTTTACAAAACATCCAAATGTGATGATTTTCTTCAAAATGCGTTGAAATTCATTGTAAAACATTCCTAATGAGTTGTTTTGGTCATATTTTACTCAATCTATCTTCAAACATCCGTTATTATACATATTAACGCTAAAATCGACAAAAAAAAGAATATTAAACTTAAAATTTAAGTAAGGTCCGTATTAAACTTAAATTATTGAACTTAAATGGAGATTTAAGTTTAATATAAGTTAAAACTTATATTATGCATATGGATGCTGCACATTTAAGTTCAAACTTATATATAAGTTCAATATTGAACTTAAATGAGATTTAAGTTTAAACTTATTTTTTATGCATATGGCCCCTGGTAGGAAATCATGTCATGGTTTGTCTGTGCGAAACCACATCCAGCGGTAAATTGAAAATAAACAAACCAGCAAATGAACGCTTAATTTCACATAAATAATGTCGCAAATACCAATTAAGACAGAAAAAGTCACAAAGGACAAAACAATCAATAGCTCGAAATCAAAAGAAAATGGTAATAAATGCTCACAATTGTCGAATCATGATTATACTTAATTATCGCTCATCAAGAAAAAAATGTTTGTTTAATGTTTTACGAGTATCTAGTTATCTAACTAGAAATATTGTTTATAGTGATTAAGTTGAGGAGGACATGGAGGGCCACATCATTTAACACTTAGTGGAGCATTAGTGGGTATGGGGGTTCATTATTTTTTTTTAGGCCCCAACCCAAAAGGTTGGGGGCCTATAGGTTTGGGGTGTCCGTCCGTCTGTCTGTCTGTCTGTCCGTCATACTTTTTTGTACGGGCTAGAACTTTTGAACGGAAGGTCATAGAGACTTGTCTATTGGCTCAAATGAAAGATCTTGGTCCGTAGATGTGCCTTTTGACCATTTCGGTCAAAACACCCGACCGGAAGTTGTCAAATTGGCAGAAATACCCCAAAATAGCAGTTTTTCAAGACTTGAGCTTGTACGCACTAGAACTTTTGAACGGAAGATCATTGAGACTTTATTATAGGCTCAAATGAAAGGTCTTGGTCCGTAAATGTGCCTTTTGACCGGAAGTTGTCAAATTGGCCAAAATACCCAAAAATAACAGTTTTTCAAGACTTGAGCTTGTACTGGATAGAACTTTTGAACGAAAGATCATAGAAACTTGGCTATAGGCTCAAATGAGAGGTCTTGGTCCGTAGATGTGCCTTTTGACCATTTCGGTCAAAAACACCCGACCGGAAGTTGTCAAATTGGCCAAAATACCCAAAAATAGCGGTTTTTTAAAGACTTGAGCTTGTACGGGATAGAACTTTTGAACGGAGGATCATGGAGACTTGGCTATAGGCTCAAATGAAAGGTCTTGGTCCGTAGATGCATTTTGACCATTTCGGTCAAAACACCCGACCGGAAGTTGTCAAATGGGCCAAAATACCCAAAAATAGCGGTTTTTAGCCCCCCCCCCCCCC
>LQRL01111454.1:0-10314 GCA_001703475.1 Hydroides elegans
CAGTCGAAAAAATCCCTAGAAACGACGGATCGAAAACATTTAATTGCGGGCATTGTGATCGGACATTCTTGCGAATCGATGTTCTCAAAAAGCACATCGTTCGGAAGCATTCGACAAGCAAAGATCATGCTTGTTATTATTGTGGAAAAACATTCGTGAGCAAGGAATATGTGAACAGCCATATAGAGCGAACACATAAGAAGCACAATGACTTCAAAGTGGAACCTTATCGATGGCTTCCCTGTCATCATTGCAAGAAAACGTTTAAAACGCAAGCTGATCTTGATAGACATGTGGCCAAATATGCGAATAGACTTCTGCATGAGTGTTCGCAATGTGGAAAGGGATTTTATGATAAACAGTTATTATTGGATCACATTTCGTTTGAGCATAACCAGATCAAGAGGCACGAATGTCGTGTATGTAAGTTGCGTTTTATAAATCGACAATCGCTGCTTGTGCATATGCATAGGAAGAAGCACCGGGAGAATACCGAAGTTTGATAGATTATATAATAGGTGTTTTATATTTTGCTATATGATGTGATTGGATTATTGCATGCAAAAGTTAACAGCTTAAAAGACGTTTGATTTATAAAATACGATGTCGTATATATAACTATTTAGAACAATGTATTTTGCCTGTGATAATGTTTAGTTATTTATAGTTATTAGCCCCCAGCCAACCAATTTGGCTGAGGGCTATTGCTATCCCCCATTCCGTCTGTCTGTCCGTCTGTCCGTCTGTTAACATTTCAGGTGCAGTAGTTTGTCCGCGGCATTTTGGTATGAAGGCTTTGTCCTAGGGTTCTGAAACTTCTTACAGTGAAAGAATATATATTGCAGATGTGCAACGTCGAGGTTTTAGTTTGATCGACCAAAAATTATCGAAATTTCGGGGGTTTGAACTTAGGCGAATTTGAGATATTTTGGGGTATTTATACAACACTTTGTCCGCGGCACTTTGGTTTGAAGCCTCTGTCTTAGGGTTTTGAAACCTCCCACAGTGGAAGGATATATATTGCTAATGTGCAACGTCGAGGTTTCAGTTTGATCGACCAAAAATTGTCGAAATTTCGGGGGTTTGAACTTAGGCGAATTTGATATATTTTGGGGTATTTATACAACACTTTGTCCGCGGCACTTTGGTTTGAAGCCTCTGTCCTAGGGTTCTGAAACTTCACACAGTGAAGGAAAATATATTGCAGATGTGCAACGTCGAGGTTTCAGTTTGATCTATCACAAAATGTGGAAATTATAGGGTACTGAACTTGATATATTTTGGGAAATTTGTACAGCAAAGAAAGATTACGCGTATATTGTGACGTTATGAGGACTACGTTGTGTGGACCTATATGTAAAGGCCACGGTGTGAAAAAGACGCTGTGGGAAAGACGTTGTGAGAAAGTGATTGTGAGAAAGACGTTGTGAGAAAGACGTTGTGAGAAAGACGTTGTGAGAAAGACGTTTTGAGAAAGACGTTGTAAGAAAGTCGTTGTGAGAAAGATATTTCTTTTTACCTGCTTCTTATAATCGACAAATATTCGTGATAAAGAATGTTTTGCGTAGGCTGGGGGCTTTGCATCTCTGATGCCTATGTTTTATTTTAGTTTTAGTTTGCAGTTTCAGTTATGTCTTATATTTAGTTTCAGCCAGTAGGCTTTTTATTTGCCCCGGTCAAAACGTAACCAATTTAGGCTAGTTAGGTTATAAAGCTTTTGATCAAAACGCACCCCTGTTAATTCCGATGAGCATATCTGTTAAGTGCATGAAGACTTACGCAAATATTTTTTTTTAAATTTCTTGTTCGGGTTTTTGATTTGGTATAAAACATAAGGATCTGTTGTATGACATCTGACTATGACATATTTTTATCCGGATTTCCCTCGCAGTTCAATTGCACTTTAACCACGTGCTGAAATTTTATGTAAAAAAAAAAAACATGTGTCATAATAATAACAATGCATAAAATAACGTTATTGTAGCGTGATAATAGTTATTTGTAAAGAAATTGCGTAAACTTCACAAAAATTATTACGTCACAATAGGGTCATGAACAAGTGGCCAAAGCAGTCACCTGCTTTTGTCATGCTTATTTGCACAAAACACCTGCGGAAGCGTAACGTCAACACAACGTCGTGTGTTCAAATAAACTTACAATATTTATTATTTAATACATTGTACGCTCATTGTATGATTTAAAAATAAAACCAACACTCGTGAGTGGTCTGGAAATAAAACTTCTGTCGGACCCATATACTCATCGCATTTGACCTACGGGCGCGTGCGTTAAGTACATGTGTCCTCGTGAAGTTTTTATTTCCAGACCACCCACTCGTGTAGTTTTCTCATTGTATGCTGACTGATGCTTTGATATTGTTTATATTTTAAAATATGTTTTATTTGTTCGTCTCCGATTATTTTTAGTCACGTCTTAGAGGTTACATGTTTTCCTTTTACTGTTAAAATAAAATTTTATCACAAGTATATATTCGAACTCATAGGCATAATTTATACGCTTGTTGGTTTTCGTAGATCTTTGGTGGTGTATGTGAATATCATATCTATTGATAGTTTGAATTTTATTTGAAACTGTGTTTCTAAGTCATGAAGCGTTGAAAGTATTGAAAATATTTGCTATATTGAAATATTGTATTGAATTTTACATAAACTTTTGTTAATTTTTACCTATTAAATGTTATATGTGTGATTATATTGGGTATTATCAGGTATAAAGATATTTTGAATAAAATCATCGAATCAATACTGTTTATTTTTATTATATCACGAAAGAGTTACTTAACATTTTCAAATGGACACATTTTAATCATAATCTCTTTATTTTGGACAGATCTGTCTTCCTGTCCATATGTTGAATGAGTATAGTATGACGACACATATTCATCAAAAGGGGGTTATTCATTTCATTAATTATATCTTATATAAAGGTTTGTTTATGGTCGGAAACCCTTTGGGCGTAAACCTTTTGCTATACATGTATGTTGCTGATTTAGAAAATTTATGGGCGGAAACTTTTTGATAGGGAACTTTTTATACGGATACCCTCCTATACATGTATAGTCCAAAATATTGTAAAGATACAGTAGAACCTCGTTAACTCGAGGTCCTCGGAACATCAGATTTACCTCGAGTTATCCGTGAATTCGAGTTAACCGTGGTTTTATAAGACTAACTTACAAGAGATGGGACTTCGAGATCACCTCGAGTTAACGAGTAATTCGAGTTATAACGAGTAATTCGAGTTAACCGTGCTCGAGTTAACGAGGTTCTACCATATATTGAAAATGATCGGAATTAAACTTTTTTCGGAAGGGTGAAGGGATGACACTCACAATTCCATGTATCTTTCACTGCCTCTAAATCTATAGTTGTAAAAACGAGGCATGAAGAATGCACTAGAAATAAACGCTTTGAAGCAAAATGGGATTTGCATCTCCAATATTAGTCAACACAATCGTAACTTTGAATTCATCTGTATGTAATGCATCTAAAATACACAAACAAAATAGAAATGCAAATTTCTTGTAACCCCTATTATCTGATCAACATTTTACACACATGGGCTGATACATTTCATGTGCTCGATATAAAGTCGTATTCATGGCTATATAGACCTCCTAAAACTTTTACTGCGAAAAATATGGCCAATTTTCAGATTCAATTGACATTTTTTTCAAAGAAATACATAGAATTTCTATTATAGAAGGCAACATTATGCATCAGGATTCAGTTTCATATCTACTGAATATAGAGGAAAAATGATATAATGATTAATGAATAAATACGACGGAAATAACGTCACGAGAAACACATAGTGGAAATAGTTAACTAATTTATTTACTGCCAATGGCATTTTTGAAAGTAGGCAATTTCTTTTGCATAAAAAGGATTAGACTCTTGTAATTCTATTGTAGATAAGCTGAGATATTAAATCACACGTCATAATGAAATTACAGCCGTTGGACAAAGGTTATCAAGTGTATCAACAGAAATGTGACATAAACATGAGCTCAGCAAAATTATACTAGAGCAAAACTAGAGCAAAAGTAGTTGCATTTTGAGAGTTTAGCATCCAGTGGTCTTAGAAGGAAACCTTTAATCACTCGCCCGTGACAGTTATTTATACCATATTTTAGAAGAGCAAAGCATTTCAATAAAAACACATCCCAATAATACATATAATAACTTATATGTTAGGAATATTGTTTTTTTTTTATTCTCTGATCCTTTAATAGATTAAAACCAAACAATTTTTTTATATAAAAAAAGAGACAAAACAGTTTTTCATTTACGATGCAAAAAGGTTGATCTTGTTACTAAGCCAAGTGTAAAGTGGCATGACATACTACCACGCTAAATTTATTCGACTGAACTACAGACTTAGTGAATACATATTTTTTATATACAAAATACACTGAGACTAAATACATTACTCCATAAATCGACAACTATATGAGTCTTTTCCAATTTTATTCTTTAACGTTTTACCGTGAGAATTTCACATAACTTCAAGTTCAAATGTTTTCGGATGAAAATATAACATAACTTCAAATGTTTTCGGATGAAAATTTCACATTGCTTCAATTGTTTTCCCATGAAAACTTGACGTTGCTTCCAAATAAGCGACGCAGGGCGACACGAAGATCCCTCTGCACATAGAAGTGAATGATCGGATCCAAAATCACTGTCAATCCGAACATGGCGATCAGAATATTATGTACCATCAATGCTTCTTGGGCGTCGTGGAGGGTCTCCGGAGTATAGCCCAACTACAATTACAATAAGTCATTCAATTGTGTGATTAAAATTTTAGTGTCTTAGGAAATCACGATATAGTTGCTAACCTAAAAACGACATTGATTACTTTACTTACGCGATATTTAATCAAATTATATATCATATATCTTACAAAATGTGTAAGATATATGATATATAATTTGATTCGTATGGCGTTTTAAACCTTACTGGTGAAAAATACTAATTTTGACTTATTTGAATTCTTAATTTTGTTACAACAGCAATATTGACAATTTCTGTTCAAGGCTTATTTTTTTATTTGTTTTTCTTTAAGCTCCAAGGTTATTCTTTAAGCTAAAACAATATTAATAAAAATAGAAGGTTATTCTTTAAGCTAAAAAATATTAATCAAAATAGAAGGGCTAACATTTGTAAGATGAAAAATGTCAAAAAATCAACGCACAAACCACCAAAATATATACTTACAAGAAACATAGCGATTCTCATTAAATAAGCAGGCAACGATGTTCCCCAAAATGCTCCAGATACCAGTAGGATCAATCTTCAATATCGAGGAAACACAAAAGATGATATTATACTCATATTCATAAAGTGTTTTAGTTAAAATAGTTAACAAATAATAACGTATAGCCAATATACACTTTTTAACTTACACATGCAAACCTACTCATAAATCATTCTAGAAAATAATATACTCAATGGGTTTTATTCGAAATTAATATAAACGATTTAGTTACCTTAAAGCATTCTGTCCAGCTTTCCTTCTCACATTTGGTCCAAAAGTTGCAGACTGCAGCGCTCCGACAGGCGGCATAACATTTGGTGCATTTTCCAGTTTACCAATTAACTTCTTAATTTTAACAATGCTCAGAATTGTACAAACGATAGCGGGTATAAAGAACAGAAGGATTTGAATGATGCTGCTGTATCTTTGATTTTTAAGTTGACACACTGTTACATGTTGTTGTTTTCTCCTTCCTATCAGGATGTCCATGGCTATCGGATATCCACCACAACAAATAAATATGACAATGGTCGCGATCATTATCGATTGTTTTGTAAACATTCGGGGATAACTCATTGGTCTGCAAAAGTAGCAGTAACGCTCTACTGCTAGATATGCCGTGAGTTGTATGGACATTAGATAAAGTCCAGCCAACATATTTGAAAACAAACAGTGAATTGCTTGTCCAGCCTTGAATATTTCCGAAATAAGTTGCAGGATGATAGTCAAAGCAAACATGAAATCGAGAATGACATAAACCAATCTTATATGCATGTATGGTTTATGGAATTGTCTATATTTCCTGATCAAATGCAATAATATACCATTCAGTAGTATTCCGATGCATGCTATTATACACGATACAATTCGGATCGAAATGTCGAAATAAGATGTATCGATAGAAGAGTTGATGGTCGCTACTCTCACAAACGAAGTTTCGTTATTTGATTGGGTAATATTGTCAGCTATGACATTTTCCGTCGAAAATTCCATTGTAACAAAGCACTTAATTACAACTTATTCTTATATACTATTGTAATAGAAATACTTAAATGTATTTTATTCAAAAACGCTGTTTATTTTATTTAAATGCATGAATAAATTTATAAAAGTGTGACTCTTAACTAGAGCTATAAATTCTGTATTTTGAATAATATAACCAATAAAATATTAAGACATATTTCTTTGATCAAATATTGTACAAAGTTCTATTCATGAACATCGAATTTATTTGGTTTAAGATGGTCTCATAAATAAGAATTTTATATTAATATAAAATGAAAACGACTATTATTAATTTATTATCCAGTATTAATTCATGATATAGTTTTTCTGAACTGAAAAAGTTTTCTCTATGTCTTGAGTTTATGACACTTCTTCATATGTGATTGGAAAGCTATCCGTATCAGGGGCATCCAGGAATTTATTCTGCTAAATATCTAGATTATTCTGTTCCAATAATTATCTTGCTGGCATATTCAAATATCAGAATTCATTAAGATCTATTTTTAGATTTTCCGTTAATTTATGAATAAACCACTAGTTATGAGTAAATATTCCATTGCTTATAATCTTATAACTATTTAGAATATTCATGTTTTATTAAGCTGCAGTTTTGTGCAGAATTGCCATTCCAACGTGTTTGTCCCTTAGACTACTGGAGAGATAAGAATGTGCAAAAACGGGTTAAATCGACTTACCATATTTCGCAAAAATGTATTGCAAAATGTCACATGATTATAGATCCATGTGTTTTATACTTAAATAATGCTACAAAATCATTGGGATCATGATAATTTCACCCTTTGGCCACTTGATAATTCTTATATAAATGATCTTTTAAAAAATCAACGCCTCGTTTTTAAAAAAAATCAATTTCAGACTTTACTCAATGCCGCACGGATCACTTCGATTCTATACATACCTAATATCTTCTATCAGCTTTAAAGTGCAGTTAAAAGGACTCTATGTTGTAAATTGTACGTGTAAACGAAACTGTAAGCTTGCGAAAACGAACAAAATATTCACGACAGAACATTGCACGAGGAAACGACACAACGGTTAAACGATAAATTTATAGGACACATATCATGAGGGGTTTTTCATATGATGTCTTAGCCGTCTTATCTGAACATTACAAACTAAAAAAAATGATACATGACAAAACTACAAAAAGATACATGGAAACGAAAAAAAAAAATAAACATGAAAATGAGCCAAATGGTCCGTTTGGTACTCCTGCTATATGCAATGAATACCATAACCAGTGATAACTAATACTGTTCAGGCAGGGGTTTAGAGGGGGTCATTCTCTCTTCTTTATCGATCATACCCCCACGGCAAGGGTCGTCCATAGTACGTCTTATTCCTACGTGACGTCGAGAGGACGACCTAATTTGGGCCCATATGTAAGTTTTCCGGACGTCCTTATACGTCCGGGCGTCCGTAGAACGTCATTCGTACGTCCGATTCGGACGCGACGTCTTTTCTTCGTCTTTTCTACGTCCGCGACGAATAAGGACGTCCGGAAAACTTACGTATGGGCCCAAATTAGTTCGTCCTCTCGACGTCCGTCGACGTCTTGCCGAGTGGGTATAGACATTCCCGTTCGGCTCTTATATTTGATTGGCGTCCCGGTTGATTTTCTATAGATCCGCCTCTGCATTTGGTCACATATTCGAGCTTATTACCCTTTGGTTCTTAAGAATAATTTATTAACACGGCTTTGTAACCAATATAGACACTACCACAGGGCATAATGAATCCCTTTTGGGAATAATTTATTAACACGGATTTGTAACCAATATAGACACTACCACAGGGCATAATGAATCCCTTTTGGTTGATTAACACTATATGATAACAATAGAAAATTATTCAATAACATTATCATGTGGTGGTAATTGCAGTGATATTCATGAGTAAATTGCTGATTCTTTTTATCTCAATGTATATCTAGGTCTCATTAGACCGGATATCAAACCCTATATTCAAGAAATGAAACTAATGATTGGAGATACCATTCTTTACAATTATGATTATAGAATTCATTATATGTCATTTGCGAAACATAAACAAGTTAATAAACACCTAGGTTCTACCATTTAATGGCAACAATGGCAAATTACAATCCCATTTCCCGTGCAAAATCATCCCTATCATTATCCTTGTCAAACCACAATTAGAAATTGCCAGATTAACAATTTTTCAATTTTTCTTCATGGAGCTCTGTCTAGCCAGCTTTGAGCGGAAAATCTTAAGGTGCGTTCACCCGAAATAAAAGCGCATAATTCTGGATGAACAGAAGGGATAAACTACTATGTTTTTATACAAATGTGGCTTCAGGTTTAAAGCGCAAAATGTGTGTGTTTGCGCTTTTTTTTCCGGAGCGGGTGAACGAGCCCTTATGCGGTAGAATTGAAATGCTAGGCATCATTTATCAAATGTCACAAAATTATCTATCACATACATTGTATACTCTATACATAATGTGACAGTGGGTTATAGACAAGTGTAAATAGTTCTTGTCATCATTCATATATTTTTTGATAACAATAAAGAAATATGTAAAAAAAAGATTCCTTGAATTTTCAAGCTGAAAACTATTTTTCCCCAATTTGCCAGGGACGATTTTTTATTGTAATTCCTTTCGTGAGCAATTAACGCATGATGTGCTCTTTCTTTGATACCAATCGCAACTGCATTTTATTTGGCTTTAATCACATGTATACTAATTAAATTATAATTGGAAACATCATTGGTTTAAGGTTTATTCACCAACTTGTGAATCTTAACTATGGTCTCATTTGATTCGTTTGGCTTCACTAATTGTGTTTGTACCACATAATTGTAACATATATGAATTGGTTCCATGTCATACGTCCGAAGGTCCGGATGTCCGAAGGTCCGGATGTCCGAAGATTTATTTAACCGACACTACACATTGGAAAATTGTTATATTTTAATGACTGATAATATAAATATATTTCAACCCCTCTGCCGCGTCCCCGCCCCACCCGATGGGAAGAGCGTTTAACATATTTATCACACATTGACCAATGCGACACTTTTATCGAATGGAGTGTTGATCATGCGATGAAAACATTTCATTTCAAGCTATTTACCAACTCGCCCCGCCCCCTCTTATCGGAGGGATATATATTTTTTTAAAAATTAAGCTTACTTCAATGTTTAGTTTAATGTTATTATTCATCGAATAGAGTAACTTGAGAGACAGTGTTGGCAGTGACATTTTTTTCAATGTCAGCCCCTGCCTTCGGTGTTATTTGGGGATATAGGATATTTGACCTCCGCTCTACTTTAAAATTGCTTATGTTTAGGCAAAAAAATTGAGTCGTTGGATAGCGTCGGTAACCGTCTCTTTTCTTTGACTATTTAAGCCCATTAGGGGGATGTGACCACGTTGATCAAACTTACCGCCAAACCAAGCTTCAAACCAGTTATGGTTTTGGCGATAATTAATATTTTCGAACGTCTCGAATTCAATGAAGATTTTTATTTTTTCTGCTTCGTGTTTTAGAAATTGAGCTGAGAATAAACAAGAAAACCCAGCGCTTAAATCAGTGAAATATCAATTCTGCTGGAAATTCTTTCTTTATGACATTTAGTAGAACATAATCGATTGGAGCATTTCTTTTTATTTCATTTTAAGACATTAGGCCTGTAAAATTATCAGACCTAATAAACTGTGTGCCTGAATAATATCAAAAGTAGAAGAGACTCAGCAAAATATACAGATGTTAGGGACTGAGGTTGAGAAAATGTTACCACCAACAGTGCTCAATTAGTCATGATGTAAGAAGTATATGTAAAACTATTTGGAACTCTCTTCCCTTACCAGGAGTACCCAACGATTAATTCAGTGAAATATATGTTTCTGCTAGGAAACTTTCCTTGCTGGCATTTTAACAGAAAAGAACAAATATGAAAATTCATTTTTGTATTCAATTTCGAGAAACTTGGTCCAAATAATTATTTTCTTATACGAAATATACTGTGAATGTGCAAATT
>LQRL01111466.1:22005-38427 GCA_001703475.1 Hydroides elegans
TGAATAGCCCTAAAGTAACATTGCTCCCTTTATGGGATGTGTCTGATATAGCAGTGCCCTTAGCAAGAAATAACATTATTCTATAGAAATTCTTTATGACTTAATATAGAAAACATTCTCGCAGACCCTTAAATGTATATTGGATGTGATGATATATAAATCTATTTGCTTCATTTTGATTTTCCAACAGCTAAATGTGGCATTGGCTCTCCAGAAGAACAAGTTGACTTCGGAACAGTACGCGGATTCCGGAGCAGAATAACTAAATTTTTATTTTGATACATCAAGAAAATTATCCTTTTTGAACTGACAACAGCCAGTGGATTGGCACCAAAAACAAATTAAGTCAAAGAAATAACAGTAAATAAACATCTTAGAGGGTGGCATGGAGTAAGACGAGACGCGTGCGACCTTGCTGAATTCCGTGTTTGCACAGACCCTTGGCTCAAAGAACACATATGACCATCAGTGGTCGTTTTCTCATCGTTTTCTTTTTTGGCTCCTGCTCTCCAAATACGTGACGTTGTGAGGTCGTTTGATTGATGCATTGGTCTGAAAGGCACCCAACGCGTGTGTACTCAAATAAAACTGTAAATTAAAAGCTATATTATATCTTTCTATAAAAAAAAAGTTTATAGTCATTATTATCGAGCAATGATTTCTCATCGAAGGGTTTCAATAAAATAAGTTTCCCTGCAGTTCATAACAAATTACCTTGAAATCGATTAAAATTAGAATATTTTTATATGACATACAGGATACATTCTCTTGGACCGCATGGCCGTATGTGCATCAGAGTTAAAGAATGGCGAACCGATCATAGAACATACTCATGCATCGACAGATGGCGTTTTAAAGTAAATCCATATAAAAACGGCCCATATTTTCCACATGAAATCTTTTACTTCATTTGCACACAGTATTCATCTTTTAAAATTCAATCAGCGGTTTTAACTGAATTTGATTGTTTTCCACCCACATCATTTTATGCAAAAGACATATTACACTCAGCTGAGCAATTTAACAGCTGCTGCTGTGCATTCGCGGGTGCTTATTCAAATTTATGTTTTGAAAGTTCAAGTTTAAGTCGAATTTAACGTGATTGCCTTGTTTATCAATAATATTTTAATACTCTCACATACAAGTGGAATCACTCAAATGTTTAAGTCGTTAGAGTAGAATCATGGGGTACGTCAACTAGCGATTCTTGGAGAAAGGCTATAATAAAATGATCCCATGCAGCGATACGAAATCGCCTTTTGCGACTTAAAACCACAGGTAGCTACGATTTACATATTGTTATTATATTCTATATTGTTTATTTCATACACATATTGTTCATTATGGCTCGCTTCCTCACGATTTATTTGTGAAAAAAAAAACATATTAAAAAACACACATATACACAATAACCTATTTCGCTTTTGCTCCTCACCGCTCTCCAGGTTGCTGGACACAAAGATAAAAGGTTCGATTATTGAGTGTGATTTAACTTGTCCATATCAAAGAAATCGTTTCATGGCACCAGATTGTAAGAAACGATATTGAAGCTATGAACCGAAAGCACGGGGAAATAATTAAAACCAAGGAGCCGAAAAATAGGATGGGATGATTAATTTTTCACATATTTTTTGTCTCCAAATTTGAAACTTACGTTTTTCGTGTTTAACGATCAAATCGGTGTTTTTCGCCATACATTTTCAAGAATAGTGTTTAATGGCGAGCCATGATTTCTATGCCCTCAAAGACGTCCGTCTCCTGTTTGCAGTTTCTTGTAATTTACTCGTGGTCATTATCCAAATCATTAATCGAAACATGTCAGTGACTTAATGCAGCTCTTAAAAACGTAATATAAAAAGTTACAAAAATTGAGTAAACCATAATGTATCTTAGATTTTCTTATACATTTAGTTACTTAGTTACTCTTAACAAAAGTAATATAAAAGAACAACAAAATTTAGTAACCAACAAAATACCTTAGATTTTCGTATAGAGCTAGTGACTTTGTTTCATTGAAATATATGTCAACGTTTTCACTTAAGAACATATATCTAGCCTAGCAAGACGATTTCTAGACGTTTCTGCAAATTACCGTTACCATCCATACTACTAATGTAAATATAAATGATTATTTGTTATAAGGCAATGGGCATATTTTCTCATTTTCACCATGTAGTGCATCTTTATTGGTCTCTGTCTCTCTTTTTCCACACCAAATGTTTATGTTTGCTCCGTTGATCATTCTATAGATTTCCTGCTCGCAGACCAGGCTATAAATGTTGGAGTCGTCAGGTGCAGAATCCTCATAAATACTTTAAAACTCAAAAGTGCATAGTGAAGAAAAGCGATTTTATATAACTAGTAACTTTGATTTGTTATTCACAAACTTGCAGTAAGAAGACTTTCTTTGAAATATGTGACAAAATTAAACTGCATTTATGAATTTCATTTATTACACTTTTTTGCTAAGAGCAATTCTATTCGTCTCTAGTTACACACGTTTCAATTAAGTTTTAATCGCATGTGACAATAGAGTCTCTCTATGAACTCAGAGAGGAAAATTGCATGAAATATTAATACCGTCTCGGAAGCAATAAACTCATGTTTTAATGCATCTTGACACTGGAGTATGAAATGTAAGATGCAATGAAACTATAACCAGTTTGACGTTTTTGTTATTTGAAGTTTAATTTTCACTGGAATGAAATTGTGTGAAATACTAAACAAAGGTTGAATTCAAGGTTTGCTCAACAACGTTTTTAGTCCAAGCTATGGACCAGTAATATTTAAACGTGGTTTATTTTAAAAAAGGAGTTTCAGAATTGGTGGTAAGCGGTAAAACGCTGCTTGCGGAAGTAAGTAAATTCATTTTGATTTGAAATTCAGTATCTTTTTTTATTAATCACAATAGCAAATAATTGGCATTTTAAACACTAAAATAACAATCCAACTTATACAAGACATATTTTGAGTTATAATTATTACAAAATAAAGGATACAATTGAAAATCTTTAAGAGTCTATTTCTTAAAAGGGATATCCGCCCAAAAAGTCTCCGGCCAAAAAGTTCCCGGCCATAAAGTCTCGAAAAGTGACATGATGTGCCATTAAGTCTCCAGCCGAAAAGTATATTTTTATTAAGTTCACTGAATAATTAACGAGATATATGTATCAATATGCAAGTAGATATCTTAGGATGCCCTTATTTATAAAAAAAAATGAACTCATTGATACGTTTTTCAGACTTTTTGGCTGGGAACATTTTGGCACATCATGTCATTTTTGGAGACTTTATGGCCGGAAACTTTTTGGCCGGGGACTTTTTGACCCGGATTCCTTAAAAGGTTTCTTACATTAGTAGATACGAAAACTATTCTCTTACTAACATGGCATCAATATATTTATTTGCACAAGCGATTTAATTGCCAATGTAAATAGAGCGGGATTTAATACTTGCTTAAAATAAAAAGAATAGAATTATGCCAGGAATATAAGACTGAGCTGAGAGTATTGAGTAAGAATTATATATTTAGATGTTGTTTTTTGATTGAATGTTCGAACAGTTGTGGATTATTATTTATTTATAATGTACATGACTTAAATACTATATAAATAATTGTTATTAGCATTCATCCGAGACAATGCTATACGATGAATATATGGTGTTATCTCAAACAGGGATTCATGTGTTGTATTTTTTTTTTCATTTATTGTAAATTAGTTATGTTTCCTAGATACACTAGAAACGTAAACTATAACCTGATAACTATTTGATGTCGCTTGGAAGAATTTATGGACAAATGACATTAAATTGACGCTCAAAAATAAAAAATGATGTACCATTAAATTTGGTGCGAGAGTACCATTGTTACAGCACGAATGTCGAAAGATGATTATAGCGCTTTGGTGATTCATAATTTTCAATAAAAGTGCACCTCCAACGGTCATTGAAATTCTATAATTCTAGACTTAATTGCTCTTCATTATGTATACCGACCTTGTTAAGACCTTACTCAATTTGCTAACATCCTTATTTCATATTTACATTTCCTTTCCAGTTATAGCCTTCAGCCATGGACGACATGGACGAATTCGAGCAGTTCAAGGCCATGGCCTACAACCAGAATCGACGCGGCTCTCAGAGCGTGCCATGCACCCCTCAAGTGCCCACTCGAGGACAGGTCTTCAAGTTCACCCGCGAAACATCCAAATCCGAGAAGCGCAGTAGAAGGTCAACGAAGCGGCGGAGCAATAACAACGTGTATCTGAATCAGAATGATGATTCGTCAGCGATGTTTAGTTGTAATGATATGCGTGTTTGTAATAGCACGAGTGGTGAGGCGGATTTGACGGACAGGTTATCGCGGTTGTCAATGACGGAGATATGGGTACGGCGTAGTAATATACGAGGACACGGAAGTAATAGTGATGAACCGGAAGACGATAGATCGGATAGTCCCGATGTTAATGTGTTGAATCCGGAAATCTACGGTTACGCACATTCAGAACAAGGTACATTCCATCAGCCCCTTGGCGCAAGGAAAAGCAATCCCGACTATGTTTCCAATACGAGTAAAAATAAACTCCTTAAAACCGACCATAGACGTTCCATGTCCTGTCGAGATCGAACACGCAGTCGGAAATATATCGATAACGATGCCACTGAAACTGCTATTCGCCCACGCACGTCAAGTATGCCTTCAAAGGGAGGCCGCATTAAGAGACCCGATACACTGCCAGTTCAGCGCAATGACAACTCCCCGCGAGAAAACTCCGTCGAGTATTATCTAGTGCGCACTTTTTCCACTTCCAAAAAGGGACTCATTAATCGCGGCGATTCGTTCAAAAAGCGCAAGACGCCCATTTCTCATGCCACAGCAATAGAAAATGACGCCAATTCGGCCGGTTTGTCCAACGCTAGCAGCGCCTGCAGTATTCATTCGACGAAATCGGAGCCGCCCGCCTTTAAAGTGTCCATGATTGGAGGGAGCGGCGTCGGGAAAACGTCACTTCTACAGCAATTTACTTCGTCTGATTACATGGCCAATATGACGCTGGATTCATTTGCTGATGTCGGTAAGACACCATTTTTCTTAGGCACTTTATATTTTATATACAGTATATATGTGTCGAAATGAATGGGTCCCCTTATTACCACGTAAAACATAATTTTAGCCGATTTCAAAATATGAATACATGTAAATTCAATTCATTTCGAAATCTTATGTTGTGTTTATATTTATTAGCATTAAATACGAATTTATATCAAGAAGTCACTGTCATGTAGTCCATTAAAATATTTGTTACCTTGTCATCCTGCCATACTATTTCCTACAAATTAATGCATCATATTTCATACATCTTCAACGGAACCCTGGGAATACTGTCTTCCTTCACAGATGTCTGATCACATCTTACCAGAATCATTATTTTCTTAAGCTGAACTTTTTAGGCATAAGCACAGTGCAACAAAACCAATCAAACAATCATCCCCCCACCCCTGTCCCCCTTCTTAAACCAACCCATTCTTGCTATGAGGATTTATTAAATTTTGTTGAGTACGAGAATTTGACAATATAGTGAGTAAAGAATGTATATGTTTGAGCGAAAATCTTTAGTTTACATTTTAATGGTTAGCTTTGAAGATCATTCACAACACTTGCAACTGAATTCCTGTTTTTACTATTGCAATATATGCTCTTAGCTTACATCTTGTTAATACTATTTGTCTTGTTTGCACAGCTTATTATTTTCCTGGAAACATCCCTAGAAAAATAAAGTATTGAAGGCAACATTGTTACAAATATTATTTCATATTTTCTCATCAAATCACTCAAATCATATGAGAGTGCTGGCTGTAAAAGAAACATAGTACCTGTATTCTCACATGGGCATTTATTTTATTATTCCATTAAGAACTGGCAGTTTATGCTATTATCGACAGTTAGCAAATCACATGGAAATTGACAGTTTGCCCCATAGATATTGGGTAATCATCTGGACACGTATAGCTACGAATAGTAATTTCGTTATTGTTTGGCCTATACCAAACTTAATCTAGCAAACACAATAAAACATAGATAATTTACTCTGACGAATTATGATTATAGACTATTTCATAAATTTTGAATTATCTGGTCTTACCCTTGCAATGGGTCATTGTTACTGAATAAAACATACAAAATGTACGCGTATATTTTATTCAGAAAATTCATATTCAACATTTATAGCATTTTTTGCTCAGTAGACAACGTAAATGGTATCGACTAAGTTGTGCATACTTTATGAATCGTCCCTCAGGTCCATATTGCCCAATCTTATCAGCCCAGCCCCGGAAAAAATCTCTGAGGTATTTGAGGGGTAAGAAAGTGCGATTGATATTTCCTTTACGCCCTGTCAGTACTCATATGATTGATGAGTGAATTAATTCTTTGTGACATGGAATACCATATTGGTCTCTGCAGATACCAGACAAGATAGCTGTTTTTAGGAACAAGACAAGGTTTTTGACTCGTCGGCATCAGACTTAAACATTTCCGTAAGAGTTTTCCATATTCGTACAACATGAATCCTACATCATATATGTCATTTCCTATCTCCAAGATTCGATCGGTTATTAGAGCCGACAACTAATACATATGTGTAATCATGGCAATTTGATGAACGGAAATGAATATTTCATCATTACATTTATATTATAATGCAATGAGCACCGGATGAGCTAATGCTTAAAATGTAATTGATTCAATCAAAGGGCTTATATCAATGTATATCGAATGCTTTCGGACGTAAAAGGGTTCAAAAATAGTTGTATATTCTATAGTTTTGTTTATAAATTAATGCAGACATTGCCATTGGTCTTGCCATGGTTTCCAATTAACATTTCGCATACTTTGCATAAGTTCCCTCACATTTGTGTTCAAAATTTATGATATCTATTTTGTCCTAAAACAAACAACTATATGATAACCATTTGATTTGAGCTGTGATCTATATTTTTTAATGATTTATAACATACATGAAGCTGTTACAGTTTTGACTGTAATATATTATTGCAGTGTGACCATACTTTTCTTCCTCCGTCGTGCTATAGAAATCGTTGGGTGCTTTTCAATCATTCTGGACCCATATTCTCCGCTCCACTTAAGCTTAACCTTAACCTTAAAACCAATGTTAAAGGGTGGGGAAATGCGTAAGTTTAAGGTTAAGGTTAGAGCCGAGAATACGGGTCCTGGTGTGTAATTCAATAAGATATTGGCTAAGACAGGTTTCTATAATTGAGTTATTTGTTGCAATAATTGGAACGCTATAATATACTTTTGTTAATTTCCTTTCATTACATGAAATGTAACATTAATCAATATCAATTCTACAAAAAAAGTTAGCTGCACACGATAACAAGTCCCTAGATGAAAATGAAAAAGGTCAATCTGCGTAAATGGTAAATGCAATTACAATGTAAAACATGAAAATCACACCTTGAAAAATTGCTGAACTATCACATGATCATTTTAAAATTTATAAATATAGAAATATCATATTCGTGCGCCGTACTCACTCGAATTACTGCTGCTCTCGCAAAGCAATTATATGAATAAAAAATGTAGGGTCTAAGAAAGAAGTAGGATTCGCATACATAAGTGAGAAACTTTAGCTGAAGCAAATAAGTGCACATATTAAGAGTAAGTGATTAACCGTTACAATTGTATGAGAGAATCGAAATAACTCTCTGAGTAAACTACATAATTTACAAATAATGACACCCAATAACATTATATTATTGAATCCAGGGCCTTTTTATGAATAAAACAAGTTCCATGCAGATGGATGGGAAGTTACCTGACCATTTTCTTCGATGCCTGCAAACTTGAATCATTATGAGGAATCGCATATCTATATAAATATGTTTTCTATTAACTTACCCCTAAGTCATTTTCCAACATTATCTAGCTACGTATAAATATAATGTACCGTGGTTTGCCCGAGAAGTATCACTTCCTGGCAGAAATTTAATCAACTAAGCTATGTCAGACTAGACCCTAAAGGAATTCCATTTTGTTGTACCCAGAAACTGCAATTGTGGCTTAGTTGATGATTAGGTTGTAACAAGATATCATTTGGGAATGCAGGTTTTGCTTCACAGCTAAGACAAATTAAATGTAGTTGCAGAATACGAATGCTCGATTGCAAGAATTGAAACATATAAGTGACCCATTTAGCTTTGGCTCAAATTATGTGATATTTCTTTATCTTTTACACATTCCAATAAATATGTTTAATTCGTTTGTATTATGTTCGCCTATTTGTCCCAACAAGAAATCATTATTCAATCTAGTCTTTCACTCACATAACTGTAAACTGATTACAGAAGACGAGGCGCGAGAAAGCAAGCTGGTATCAGTGCTGCTTGATGGAGAGGAATCAACCCTGTTCTTTGTCACAGCAAAGTCGCTTGATGTAAGAGCATTATATTATTTATTTGTTCGATTTAAAAAAAAAAGAAAATTAGCTATAAAACTATATAATGCTTATTATATGGGTCTTTGTCCATCTCGAACATATTTGAACATAAGTCACTCATCATTTCCGCACCATTGATCACTTGCAGCTGTGCACATATAAGTAATTAAACACTTTTTTCTTTTATAAAGATGGCATTAACGCGTTGCGCAACTTCAGTAATGACAATGTTGTTATATTCAATATAGATTTTGTCAAACCTATGTTATTAGTCATACTAAGTCGTTTTTCATAGTGCAACAAATATTTAAAAAAAAGGTTTAATAGCACGCAAAAACAAGTATTTCGACCAACTTCAATACCTGTCCACATCTTTTACTATGAAGAATTCTATGAAGCTTGATAAATTTCTGTATATCAAAAGTACTGATTTATGTACAGGACACTAGCAGCGCATTCGCTCCAGAGGCCTACGTAGTGATCTACTCGGTGTCTGAGCGAGAGTCCTTCGACCAGGCGCTGGATGTGCTTCGTGAGATTAACGAAAGCATGGCATCGTCAGTCGCCGTCATTCTAGTCGCTAACAAGGGCGATATGGTGCGCAGTCGAGTGGTAGAAGAACATGGTATGCTATGGTCTTGATTGTTTTGTGGATTAAGTGGTCGTTTAGCATCGAAGAAGTCCAAAATACACACGTCATTTGACCTGTTTTCTTGAACTGTTTCCTTTTCTAGCCTTATCAAAATGTTGTAAAAACCATAATACCGTTAATATGAAGTTTCGTAATTTTAATATAGATGACCTATTTTCGAGACTTTAAATGATCGCATTGAACTGTACATACTTTAAAAAGACTCCAAATGATAATCTAAATCTTAGTTAGAGTCTATTCTTTTCTAAATGTAATGCTATGATTGCAGAAGGGAAAGAAGCAGCGGTCCACTTGAACTGCAAATACATCGAAGTCTCCGCCCTGATGAACCTTCGCGTCGACGAACTCCTGGCTGGCATCGTGAAACAAATCCGATTGACGGCGACCCGGCTACGAAAACGAAATAGTAGAAAGATAAAACATCCGCGCGCCACATCAGCGAGAGAAGGAAACGGATGCATTGAGCACGCGGCACGAGGCATTGTGGGAAGAATATTCAAGAGGACTTCGCCCATGTTTCGATCGTGTGACAATTTGCTGGTCGTTTAGCGAAAATCATTTAAAGACGCTGTTAAAAAGTTTGTATGTTTGTGCAAAAGATTAAGATGTGCCATAATTTACATGTATATACATAGTATATTTTCATTTTATAATATTTTATTGTTTTACATATTTTATTTACATACATTCCTGGCCTGCACTTATGTATATATGTAAATATGGGTCGATTTAATAATTGATACGCGATAAAATTGATCATTTTAACAGATACTAATTTTTGTGTAACTATATTCACAATATACCACGATATGATAATTTCAAAATGACAACGTCAATTACTCAATGATCATTTTTTATGAACTTTTATCAAATAATGGAACTGGTATAAATTAGAAAGTCTTCAATGCAAGGGGATGACCCCTGGTCGAGATTTGCATAAATTCATTCTCAGGATAGATCGCACTTATTTGTGAAGTTTTCTCCTCTACCCTCGTCTATGGAAACAGGTACTGTGTTACAACCACTCCGTCGATAACAGTAAAAGTTATATCAAATTGAAGCTAAAAACCTGTAGTATGTTCCACAATCAAATTTATAAATGATATTCAAGGTATGTTAGATCCATAGATCTCTCAACAAAATATTCCAAATTAAAGCAAGTGACTGTATTTACTTGAATATCTGCCGTCGCTTGCAATACAAAAAATATATATTTTACTCAATATCATATGTTCCATTTTGTGCACCTTTATTGAACGATTACAGTAATTGTGAAATAAAAAATGAAATAAAAATCAAATGTGTATGTCTACTTTTTTAAAAGATGACAAGTTCAATATTAACAGCTGTCATGACGGAAACTTAAGTTCGTTTTGGTCTATACATTCATATTCGTATTGCTTTTGTCCAATCAATCGTGAAATGGGTGTGATCAAACCATGGTCCCTTGAAAAGTCTTTAAAATGATGCTCAGGAAACAGTATCTATCATAACATGGGGGATAAGAATAATCAATGGTGATCATTATTATGGCATATGGGCCGCTTCATCTTATTGCCGCCTCATCACAAACTACACCAGGTCCTATGATCAAGGGTGAATTCATAAGTGCGGTTTTGTGCGCGTGCGATTTGGATGATTGTTCGAACCTACATGTAGTGCATAAAGGTGGTAAGTATTACCATTATGGATGATGAATGTGGCGACGAATATTAGGTTATCACTTATCTCGATATTATTACGGATATTCAACAATTGAAGGGCTCCGTGCAACAATGTGTTAAGTCTGAAATTGACGTTTCGAGAAAACTCCAGCTAAAGATATTGAAATAAAACTGAAGCTAGCATAGTTATTTATAGGCCGATTTATATGCAAAAAGTATGTGGTGAATGCATTTACTCACGCGCATTGCAATGTAAAAAGAAATTGTAAGAAACCATAGTAATAAAGTTTTATTAGTGAAAATAATGAAAAATTGGCCATGCAAGTCTATAAAACATGTTTTGACTTGATCATTCTTAGCGTACAACAAAATGTTATATTCAATTCCATCGGTCTTATACAGTTAACTTAAATTTAACACAATGTTGCACGCGAAAAAGACGAAACATGAATTATGCTAAGTAAATAAAACATTTTGTTGCACGGAAACAATTGCGCAAAAAGCGCGGGCTATATAAGCTATAGTAGACTTGTGCTAAGTCAATATAACACAATGTTGCACGGAAATATTCTGCGAAAAGGTGTGTGCTATATAAAACAACTGTGGCTTATGTTAAGTAAATAAAACATTTTGTTGCACGCGAAATGTTAAAAACTTGGCACTTAACACAATGTTGCACTGAAAAAATGTTATCTATAGGGATAGATAAGATATCAGCTTTACACAAATGATTGATATTATCGACATGAGTATATTTCAAGTAAAAAATCAAAACCATGCTAAGTAGACTTAACACAATGTTGCACGAAGCCCTTCAATTCAGGGTTGAAACTCTTTTAAATTCTGAATTTTATTTTACACTATAAGGGCCTGGCCAAATTGCAAGCTTTTTTTTCTAACAATCCTTGTTTATAATAAATTTCTAGAAAACCACGTCTAGCCACTTGCATTTTCGTTTACAATGAAGAATGGAGTAAAAACAAGATTTGTTAAGGTAAAAAGTTCGAAACGGCGACCCGTGTGGCCTCGCCATACAGGAAGCTTTTTTTCAAACTTTCGAGCAAAAGTATCCTAGATAATATTGACTAACTTTATATTTACGTAAGATTATATTTACATTGCGTGATTCACATGGCTCCATGTTTCAATAAAGGCAATCACTTTTAAAAGCATGTTAAAAGCAATTTGATTTTCTCAAAATCAATTCGCATTAGAATGAGAAAACATACATAAATTGTGAGATGTGAAAGAAAGGCGACAGACTTGTCATTAAGATGAATACTATGACCATCTAACATTAGAGAATAAAGGAAATCATCAAGGAAAACATCATTTTTTGCATGCCATAATGTATTTCAAGCACACATGTTACATTATACCTAACTTTTGAAACAAGTCAAGATATGTGCTAACATCCTGTTACTACAGTGCCTGTAATTTGAAGGACACCACACCCCACGACCCCTTTTAAGTTGAATATTGCAAATAATAGACAATTACATACATGTTTAATCGATTTTGAAATATTTATTCTCCTTTTTTATATTACGAAAAATCCCAAAAAAGTGTTCCTCAAATTGATCAAATCTCCGAGCTAGAAACTATTTTCTCAACATTTTCAAGCCAGTTGGAATTTTATGGGAACACCTTTTTGAGGAACAGCTCGTGAGGTTCTCTTCTAATTTGAGGAACCAAAGAAAATTAGCGGCAGTAGTTTGAGAACCAAAGAGAATTAGCGGCGGTAGTTCTACAATATCACTCAAATGCATTAAATTCAAATGAGTATTATATTTAAAATATGTTTATAGTATAGGTCAGTAAATGTTAAAACTCTTTAACCTTTAACTTTTAAAAATGGATGTTTACTTACTGGCCAACATTTTATTTAAATCACTAGAATCGTCTAATGTTGATGTCGAAGCCTTACTCAAACATGAAGGAAAATTGTCCCTCGTCCGTCAAAATCACAAAAGCATAATAACCGGTATATTGTCAACCGCTCAAATACAAATGATACTAGAAGTCTATGCTTAAACCATCTTTCGTTGTATGCATATTTTCATTTTCTCGTGTAAGACCACTCCTATAGTGCGGACATTTTAAAATGAAAATAAAAACACTATTTCCCAATAACTAGAGTCCTGGGGCCACATTCATAAAAAAATCTTACATGTCTGAGCCGGCTTAGATCCAAAGTCTAAGCATAAAATCTAAGTTTTTGCTTGATCTGAGAAAATTCATATTCACCAAAATGTAAGTGCACTTAGATCTCAAGCCTGAGTGTATAATTTCAGGACAGGTTCTGACCAGTCTTACATATCTAAGTTCACACTTAGTAAGTGTATTTCAGCTTGGTTTAACATAAATCAAGCAATTTCAAGAGTAACTAGATGGCTAAAATGATCATAATAGAACATGAATAATTAACTTTTTCTATGATGATATTTCACTCTTGTTTATTTTTTTTTTACAAAATGTTTGACTGTGATGATAAAAATTCATGCCAAATATATTTAACAAATTTAATTGACTTTGGAAAAAAATGCAAAAAAGGTAAATATCATTGTTATGTTAATCCAATCAGGACCTACGCGTTTTAATGACTAATTGGTGTACTGCGTTCTGTTAGTATTTACTAAATACTTTATAAAATAAGGGATACATATACACAATAGCATCTCCCATTACTGATTGGTAAAGAGACGTCAGATGCCATGTATTAAATAGAATATTTATTTCACAGGATTATGACTCATGCATACCAGCTTCAGTAATACTCTTAGTAATATTCGATAGCAAACCTAATTGGACAATATATGTAGCTTATATATGACAAATAATTATAATAGCTATAATAATAAAGCATTGAACGATGTAGGCTATGGCATCAAATTTATCACATGAATACAAGTAGAATTTTTCAGTATATAACATATTTACTTTGCTCCTTCAGCGTTTTTTCCACATATTTAAATATAATCTTAAACAAGTTTTCAGTAGCTACAAATATTTCTTGTACTTAACATTTTGGTAATAGAAAAAATGAACACGTGTTAGTTTTAAACCAAAAACTGTCATGCTAAAATAAACAGGGTGTCAGTTTACTCTTGAGAGCACTCACGTAAGTTTATTTTCATGAATAGCTCTAAGACCTATAACTTACGCAAGTGCATCCCATGAAGTACACTTCACAATTCTAAATTCAAGCTTGAGACTCAGATGTAAGATTTTTTTATGAATATGGCCCCTGGTGTTCATGGTCCTTTGTCGTTAAGAGTGTTAAAGGTCGACACAACACAGTGTTTTTATATTCAATTTATATGTATATCCGATTTAAAATGAAAGACAAATCGCTGACTATTCCAGTTTACCTACGAAGACTTAGATATTTATAAGATGATTATTTTGGTGTCGCAGATTAGGAATAGGATCTGAGCATCTGCCTAAGAAATATGCCTAAGAAATATGATCAACAAGTATTGGAAATTAAGCACTCGAAACTAAGTTGAGAGTGTAAATGTCGAGTACTAATGAGTGAAAGTAAATATCTTACTTATTGTAAGGTTGCATAAAATTCCCCTAATTAGCGACGGTCTGTGATTGCAATTCTATTGTCGAAAGTATTGTAATTGAATTATTATAATCTTACTTAAATAAATAAATGGGTAGAATTTCGGTCATTTTACCAGCTGCTTTAACAGTAAACCCATCTATTTAAAATTCATAGCTTTAAAACAACATAGTTGCTATATGATGATATATTATAAAATGCCGTGTATTTGCAAAGAAACATATGATGAAAAAGATATCTTATATTTTAAACAAAACAAAAATGTCAAGGATAAATGTAACCACGGATACGGTTTTATATAATAAAACTAGCAGCATCACATTATGGATATCATATTAGAAAGCAATTGATATTATAGTAATTATAACACAATTAAGAAGCGTTCAAAATTTACACTTTTAGGGTCCTGGCCGCATTTGAAGCTAGTATTTGCTGTTTTAGCTTTCAAATAGTCGCTGACCGTTTTTCATTGTATTCTTTATGGGAACTAGCTTAAAACACACAATGAGTGTTTTTTAGTTTTCAATAAAAATTTAATTGAAAGACACGGTTTGTTTTGATTATAAAAAGCTTGGATTACTTCTTCTGTGGCCAGACCCTAATGTCAACGACAGAAAAAGGGGACGATTTTGTGATTAAAAGTTGGTATTTTATAATCGAATTAAGCATTTCAATCCCTTTACCCTATGTGTCATGAGTATTCAACTAGTCATTCAAAACAGTGCAATATCTGATATTTTGCACTGCTAATAACAAAAGAATTTTAAGCAAGCATGCAATAAGTACTCTAAAAGGAATTCTAGTAAATAAGTGGTAGACTTCTATGTGGTTGGTGTAGGGCGTGTGTGTCCATACAGAATTCCCATTACATATAATATATCCGCACAAGTAACGTGGATGAGAGATTTAAAGTATTTTTCAATGTGTAAGGTATTATGCAGTTAAACAAGCAAACCCGATGTACAAAATATATCATATTTTCATTTGCCAAAAAAAATATCTCTTTTAAAATGTCCGCCTTTATATGTTACTGATTGTCTACATTTCTTACTCTTCTTATTGTTAAAGTTTGTCGAAGCATGCTTTGTAAACTTTAGGAAAAGGGTGAAAAAAAACTTACTCAATTTCAATAATTTTACAAAATAATTGACTTTAGTATGTTTCTTATATTAAATATATTGGAAAGGATTCATTTCCAAGTAGGAACTCACAATTTTGCCAATTATACTTTATACAAGGTCAGGATGAGCAAAGAACTGCGTTCAGTGTCACTAACTAAATATTATCAAAACGACATACATACAAATGACAGCTGCTGGATTTGATGCTGCATCATTACTTAAAGATTTTCTTTCAGAATATGAGCTTATTTTATTACACATTAACTTAATTCATAAATTTGTTTAAATATATGTATAAGAATGTCTATTTGTACATGTGAAATCATATTGTTTTATGTGCAATTCTACAGCTGTAATTTATTCGTATCAATTAATACATTTTATATGATTCACTTAAAAAATATGGGTTTTCATTTGAAGGTTTTGAGGTTTAGGCAACTCAGCTAAATTCGGAACATGCAATGATCAATAACGTTTGTATGAATCAAAATGAACATTTTCAACAGATAGTAAATTTGTGTATTGAATTTGCATGTATAACACAAATTATTTTGTTTTAGCCTTCGATACCGTGATAAATGCACCTAAATATGTTTGTTATGTTCACCATTTATCATTTAACACGAATCAATGCATTGAGACTCAAGCTTGTGATTTTCTCAATAGTATATGATAAAATGATAAAAAAAGGGTCTTCATATAAAAGGGTCTTCATATAAGATGATGGCCTCAATCCAAACGTGTTAACTATTACTTTTAAATCACATCTCAGAATTATCTTCGAATACCATATTAGATTACTAAATCGGTCAAATTCCACAATTAAGTTTCACGAATAGCTTATTGTGAATCCCGTTTGTAAGCAGGGTTCGGGTATGTGGGTAAAAATGTTAAAGTCAAACATTTTGCACAACCAATGGCTTAGTTCGCGTCCAGTTATAATGCACCTTAGCTA
>LQRL01111471.1:0-10180 GCA_001703475.1 Hydroides elegans
TCTCCATCTCATGCCAGTCCCCACTCCGCCATCACAAACCCCATCCCCTCCCCCTGGGTTTAAAACGGTTTGAGGAGGCTACAGACATGAAAATAATATAAACAGCATCTAAAAAATTCTATTTATTCATTTTAAAATAGATTTTTAGGTAAAAAAAATATATTTGTTTACAAACCGCGGTTAGCCTTGACCTGGTTGCTACGAATGTGTTTCGAATATTAGAAGGAGGTTTATTTATGCGACAAAAATCATTTGTGGCCCTGAAACGCTCATTCTATTTTTTTCTATATAAGGAACCAGTGATGCAAAAAAATCTGTTGTAAAAAATATAACATATACACGAATAAAAAAGAAACAATAATACATTTTAAAGCAGAAAAGATCAAAAAGATAAATATTTTATTAAGAGGCGTATCATTTTAATTAAATGATTCGATCGTGGTTGGCGAATCAATATTGGATTTGTGAGAGCCACAATGATAAACCTTACCTTTAAGCCACGATTCAAACCACTTCAGGTCTTCTTATTCATTTTTCATCGCGTAATTTGATGTCATCATTTTCGTGATAACTGAAATTATTTCCTTTTTATATCTTATGTGAAAAAGGTTGAGCACTACATACACTATTTTCTTCTTTAAAGCTAATATAGTTTTACATAATATACGATTTGAACACAAACGTAGATTAGCAACACGACCTCACGCCGTTTGCAGTATGATAAGAGAATAACTTTAGTTAATTCAATCGTTTTCATGCTGAAAACCATATGGTAGCTAAAATATTCAAAGTATATATTTTTATAACCGATCAAAGATAACATCTAGTTGCATCCGGTGTTTAGATAAACAATTAATTCAAATATACACAAAAAGGAGTGACTATAATATATCACCCAACAATACAACACAGGGGAAAGTCAGGTAGCTCAGTCAGTAAACTGGTTATAGAATGGCTGACTAGCCGAGGATGTGTTGTATCATTGGCAGTTGAGTTTGAACCAGGCTCGTGTAAGAAGTTTTCAGCTATCTTCTTGCGTTCACAACGTTTGGTTTATATGATCCATACACAGCGTACTTTATAGAGTTTCAATATTGTGAGCGCCGTATGTGGCAGCTGTAAGCTGTTAGGGTGATAATCAATAAACACCACCATAAGTATCATGTAGCGGTGTTCGATAATTATTTGTTAATTTAAATAGTATGAATTATAATAGTGAGTATTGTAAAGCTGTTTCAGCAGCTCGTAGATCTAGAAAGTCGCTTTATAAAATCGATTATTAGTATTATCATAATATATGAAAATTTATTAAAAAACTGTTAATGGTTTACTATTTTTCATTGAGCTTTGTTATTTAAATGCTAATCAGCATCATTAAGAAATCGAATGGTTTCATTATATGCCTGACACAACTTTGACATTGCAATAGATTTGAATTGGAGATGTATAAAGAGGTCGAGCTATAATTTTTCCCTCTTTTTGTCTCTTAATTCTTAAAAAAACTGTAAAAGTTTATTGCATGAGTTACATGAGATGCTCTTGATTGCATCTTTGTTTTATTTTACACCTGTTTCAATAATCAATCGCATATATATGATTAACATATATTCATAAATGATTTGCAAATTTTATTTGCTTTTATGTTATAAATAAACATATTGATTTAGTTTAAAAAAACTATTGGACACATATATTCGCAAAATATTTGTAACTTTCATCAATTATAATATGCGTAGAATCGGAATTCAACTTAGATCATGTATTGTTAACCGAATTGCTGTAAATTGACAAGAAAATCTTAGCTTGTAAATCGGTTATCATAACTTTTCACATATATAGATTTAATACTGTATTATATACCATAAGGGATGTAAAATATGCAATTTCATGTGTCACCGGCTCATCGTATATAAAAGAGTCTATCAGCCACTCAGTAGGAGAGGTTGACCTTATAAGCCCAGTTGGTTCGAGTGCTGGCTTATCGGTGTTAGCCATACATGTAATTCAGATGATAGGTTTATGGAACCACAAAGTGAATATCATCAAATCTCTCAAATTTACGGATGGTATTTGTTGAGAGGATGAAGCTCTGCTAAATTAAAGTGACACATGAATTACTAATATTAAAGCAAAACACTTATATTCATTCATGTTTCTATAATGACGAAAAAACTAGCATTGTTATAATATATTCTTTTATTCATTGTATCATTCATGTGACAATATCTTATTTATGGTACTTAACAAACAAAACATTGTCAAAATCATTTTAAACTATTCATGATTATTTATTAAGAGTCATATAAATGGATAAAGCCACCCATCATTTTTAAAGCAATATTATTTAATAATCTTTTATTTTGAAAGTCCATAAGGTACAAACGTACGTCAGAGATATCAATACAATGTCGCACTATGGTCGGCTTTATTATCAAGATAATAGAATTAATTCTGTGACATATTAAGAACTAGGAACCAAATGTGGATCTTATATTTTTTAAACAATATGCTGTGTAATCTACGATAGCATATGCCTTGTAGCTTGTTTATAAGCTACAAGGCATATGCTTTATTTATAACTATAGCAACCATTATATTCAAATTCAATCGTTATTTCACATTAAATTATTATTCTGAATCGAGAAAATAACATATAAGATTTAGCATCAAGGAAACACACTATAATTAATTTATTCACTAAAGAATAAGCATGATTTATCTACACCATATATAATACGAAATCTAAATGAGCATAAAGCAATCTTTAACAGACCTATTTTGGAATGTCAAATACACTTATATAATTATCCTTTGAACCCCCTACAACAAACACCTTGCCATCGACAATTGCTGCATCCTTTGGGAACTCAATCTTATCATCACTCTCCAGCACAAACCATTTTCCCTTGTGCGACATAACCTGAAGACGGTTATTGTAGCCATCACAAACCAGCAGGTTATCGTATGCATCGGTAGCTGCCGCCAATGGGCATTTCAGCTCTCCGGCAGCGCTTCTTCCGCTCCGACCGTGCTTGTTGAGAACCGCTCCATCCCGTGACAATACGTAAATGCAGTCTTCATCTGGATTTGAGACGTACAAGACAGATTTACCTAAGACAGCTGTGATAACATATTGGGAAGTAAATGATAATTGGAAAGAATGTGTCTTTGTGAATTGCTTGTCATTGTACGTGTATAATGTGATAGTGCTTGGTGTATCGTTGTTTGAATGCATGGTGCACGTGGCGGTATCATGACAACTGACTTGCGTGTGTTCTCCTTTTGCAACTTTTGTCAATTGCTTTCCTCTCGGAGAAATGTGATACAGGCCATTGTAGGCAGCAACAATGAGAGTAGAGTCATATAGCCATTCAACAGCATATATTTTGCCCATGTCTCCAGCATCTATGCATCGCTTATCCGACAAGGTAGTAGTCATCGTTACCATGCTTTTGAAATCACAATAATCACAATAAACTATATCGTTCAGGATGCTTACCGATTGTGCTTGTTCGGGAATAGCCAGCTTATTGATTTTGGTGAGACGCTTGCTGGGAATATCTAATAGGTCCAATTCGACTTTGGTCATCATTTTGAGCTTTTTGCGAAGAATGGTTGGATCCGGGGCCGAGATAGTCAAATTGTCTTTCATGGTCCATTCATCGTTAGGTACTATTGTGATATCAAGTTTCGGTATATCCATATCAATGCTTTCCATATCACTCATTCTATCCTCAATATCACTTTGCAGGGTGCTAAAATCCATTTTGTTGGTGTTTTTCTTCACAATATCCGCAAACCATGTCCTCTGTTTTCGCAATTGATCCTTAAGTTCATTGATTATACTAAGAATACAGTTCAGTTGCTCTTTTCGCTTTACACCCATCGCAATCATATCATCCTTAAGTGTCGTAAAATGTTCTTTTAACTCTTTTTGACGCTTTTCAAATAGTGCATCCAGTTCCTGTCTGTTCTTGTCTATACTCTCTGATGTTACATTTAGTTGTTTTTCGATGTTGTAAATTTGCCTTTCAAAATTTACTTCTGTTCATTAAGAACAGTTTGATATTCCTGCACAGAATTTAGGAGTGATTTTTCATTCATTGATACTAAAGTGTCAGCAAATGTTTTATATTCCCTTGTCTTAATCAGCTTTGCATCCGATACTGCTGTATAATTTGGAATCGGGCAATCAACAGTCTTTCCCGATTTCTTACGTGTTTTGTAACATTGTTCACAAAGCTTATGATTACACACAAGTACATTTAACCTATTATAGTCTTGTCTACAAAAAGCACATTTCATTGTAAATTTTCCGGTAGCTGGCATTATTGAAATGGTTTTCACGAGTTGTTTTACGAATAACTGTTCCTTTTTGTTCCGATTTACATTGATTATTTACGTTTAAATGTTACATTGGTTCACATTACATAACAATGACATGACTTTTGTATATATAAAGTATCTTGTAAATGTCTAGTCTATCCAATGCGTTCCTAGCCAAAAATGTATGGCAACGGAGCAAAACAATACACAAACTTTAAACTTAATTATACATGATATTTTTCTTGATGTTAGATCAACAGAGCCATGCTACATATGTTTAAGAATTCCTTACGATTTTATTATGGCTAAAGTGGCGACAACCATCAAGCATGTTGTCGTGACACTTCTTTTATCAGCCACAAAACAACTTTGGAGTGACTTGATATATTTAAGACGGTTTTGCGCATAACAAATAATAATCAATTTAATTTATTCAATCTTAGCAACATTGTGTAAATATTTTGGAGCAAATAAGATTTCCACAACTCAGTCAAATACACGCCATGTGTTTACATTTCACTTAACTATGATCGAACTAAAACATATTTCATCTAGGTATTTGTTTTTCAGTCTCAGGTGTATGTTATTGTCTGTGGTTTTGTTTAACCTCTTTTTAGGATGCGTTATAAATCTGTATACTTGCCATCGGCGATTATCGATCTGGTATTAACCTGCCATGTTAGGCGAGACTGACAATATTTAAACAGTATAAAGATAAAACCTTAATCGAAATGGATCTAAACAGTTCAAATAAAAAAGTAATAATTTCCTTGCATATAAAATTCGTGAAAAATATTGATGTTTTCATAAATGTTGGGCCAATATGGTCACAATTAAGCAGCACCGTATGGCGTTATCTAAGCATTCAACCGACTTGGCACTGCATATATTTAACATATCCAATCAAATAACACCTTTTTTCTTATGCGAAATTTCTAACAATCATAATTATTCATTCTATATAAAAGTCAGTAATAATAACAAATAATAAGTATGTTCGTTGCAATCAAAGGCAAAATTGACTTGCCTTTACTATATGTCGAAATGTGTGAAAATCAAATCATGTTGTTTAAGCCTATAGTATAATTGGCATCGATCGGTTTTTTTCATTAAGTCAAATATTCGCATAATCAAAAACGCTGAAAAAACAGACAATTTCTGGAAACACTATAAAGAAGTGTGATACCAAAACCAGAACCTTCAGGCTTATGCTTAAACCAAATGTGTAAGTTGCATATTTGATAGGAATTAATATAGATGGATCGTTAAACATAGTATCAGTCTTGAATATACATTTAAGTTCGTGGTAATATTTATTTAAATAGAAAATTAATTATATATGAACTACCATGGTATGTGTATTGTTTTGCTGGTATTGCTATCAAATTTATTTATTTATCTATTTAGCGTTTTTTATATAGCGCATATATAATATACATGTTCTTTGCGCATATTGCACAGTTACATAAACGAGTACATAATAGAAATAAATGGTAATGAATGTAAGAAAGTATAAAATCAAACAAAAACGAGATTACTATAGAGTTATATCATAAATAATCAATTAAAACCTAAATACATTTTCAAAAAGAGTCTAGGATAATACTGATGTAAAGACTGATTAATAAAAATATGAACGTGAACGATATTCATGACATAGATTAGCCAAGACGGAATGTGTCACTCGGTTCAAAATATTTGCTTTTCTGGTGTTGTGTTACCCATATATTGATGTGTTTTGTCGAGTGGAATGAGTTCTGTACAAATGGTTGTGAGAAAGATATGTGACGTGCTGTATAATGTTCTGTTTTATGAAAAAGCAAATTAAATGTCTTAAAAACAAAAACAAAATAAACGATAAAAAATGTAATTTCAAGTTTACCTTTATATCAAAGCTATATATGAAGGGATTCGGTTTATGTCATATTTTGTTACGAATTTCTAAACTATGTTAGAGCTAAATGATACCTCCAAAGCTTGTTTGCGGGAATGTTTCTTTCAACACCATATTTCAAAATATTTTATTATGTAACTACATCATGTGAATGAAAATTTATACATACTTATTCATAAAAAAATGAAATCGTATGTTCAATTAATATTATGAGCGAGTGTATTTGGAATCGGCCAGTGGATGTATCGTGTTAAGATTTTCTGTGTTGTATGTTAAAATAGTTATATTTTGTCGAAAGATCACAGCCATCTTTATAATGTTTTTACACTTTAACATATTAGACCAGACAATCCTATGGTTTATAAACCAGCAAGAGCATTTATATTTGATTAAAATTCTAACGTGAAGCCGATGCAATTAAATCATCCCTGGTGCAGTGATTTTGGTGTGTAGTTAATCATATATACCTGGCGGAATGCCTTTGTATCACTTTATCTTATTAATACATTTGTGATTCCTGTAGTGTTATATGAAGTAGTCTACAATGTTATTGTTGCATTGACAAAGGATTTGCTGCATTATTGGATATATTTTATCAATAGTTATACCAATAAGTGAGAACGCATCATTATCGCTTCCAATGATTCAAATCTCTGTTTTCGAACTCTTTTGTTTGAGGCTGTTGTTGAACATTCCAAGATTACACATAGACCATGATCAATAAATATTTGTGCCCATACAGTTGATTCAAGTGAGCTCGCTCTGGTCGATTATATGACTGACTATCTTAAGTATATGAATTATATAGCAGCTACGATATTTTAGCTAATGCCCGCAAGACACTGTGTATTTCATGAATAGGTTTGTAAACATTTTATACTCTGGTCTGTTGTGATCGGTTGCCGAGATACTAGATAGGTTGGGCTAAAATATATTTTTTGGATAACACTTTTGGTATTCCCCTTGACCGATTGATTTTCCTGATTTTCATATTTGTTCCTCGTGGTTGCTTTTAACTTATATACACAAACTCATACTTACAATAAAACATATTTTATCCAATCAAACAATCTGCCCGGACTCTCTATTACTCGAGTTATGAGAGCACTTCACAGTGTCTTCTATGCAAGTTTTGATCAGGCTAAAGCATAATACTGTGAGCCACCACGTCAAATACCGATGAATTGAACAACGCAAGGAAAGTCACGTCTTTGTTTTCTTTGAAAGTCACGTCTTTGTGGTAAATTGTCAAAAATTCCCAAGGGCATTTACAGTGCAATGCAAAGGCTTGACAGGCTGAGAGCAGACCGATATTTTCGAAGAGGATATTATTGAAATAGTGATCCAAGTAGTCAATTACAGATTGTTTCTGTAGCTTAGATGGTGCAGGCGCCTACCTACATAGGCGTCTGATTGACTAAAAGTATGAAGACCACTCCACGAGGTGTTCCTCAAAATAGGTGTTCCTTTTCAAATTTCATCCAGCTACAAACTTTCAAAAAATGCTTTCTAGCTACAACATTTTAAGGAACACCTTTTTAGATTTTTGTCGATTTTTATTAATTCTATAGAAATTTTTGGGTTTAATATTATTCAGAGATATATATCTAGGTACAATAAACTGATGTACAACTCAAAATTGGTCACACATACCCGTATTACTATTTTTATTTTTCAGAAAAGTGTTCCTTTCTCGATTCTAGCCACCTAGATGAGCGCAATGAGTTCAGCTAGCTACAAAAATAGGAACACCTTTTTGGAAAATTTATATTGCTAAAATTGGATTATTCGTCGCTTAAATCAATAGAGAGTTTGGGCATATTGCTAAAATTGGTTAAAAGTATGTTTGGAGATTGGGAAAAACACAAAAGAGCAACCACCATGACCATTGCACAACAAACAAATTCAAGAAAATCAACATACCTAAAGTGGTTTACCGAAAGTGTCATCCGGAAAATAAATTTTTGCCCAAACTGTCTAATGTCTCAAGTGATTTTATGCACAAATAAGCACTTTTTAGAAAATTAGGTCGTGGGGTGCCCTTCAAGTATGTTTAGAACACTTTATAAAACCCAGCAGTCAAATTAACAAACTGTGCCAATAAAAAAAATCAATCCTCTTAAGGTTGTACACATAAAGTAGCTCGAAAATATCATAAAAATACATTTTTGCACGACCCTTTATCTAAAATCCCAGTCAAAATATAGATTTACTTTAAAATTATGGCCCAAACATCAAACATTCGAAACTGTTTAAAAATTACGCTGCTCAATAGTACCTGAAATTATTTACCTGTTTTTGATTTATTAATGTGGAGATCGATAAAACCACAAGAGTTTTTATAACCACACGAAATTACCCAGAAAATTTTCTGAAATTAGAAAGGAAATTTCATTGGAAATGAAAGACCTTTTTATAAGTTCAAAACATTATTTTAGTGTTTATAGTTAGCATTTTAATTTGTTTTGAATATAAATATTTTTTGAAAAGCCTCCGCGCGGCACCTCGTACAGGTAAACAGTTCGTAAACTATAGATTTGGGGTGTCCGTCCGTCTGTCCGTCATCGATTCTTTTCAAGGTTGTATCTTTTAAGGTATGTGACCTGGGCAGTGACATGGGACTTGGCTCAAATGAAAGGTCTTGGTGTGTATATGTGCCTTTTGGCAGTTTCGGCCAGATTTGGTAACTGGAAAAGGGCGAAACTTCCTAAAACAACGGTTTTTCGAAACATGATCTTTTCCAGGCTCTTGGTAATGGCGTGTATATGTGTATTTTGGCAGTTTCGGCAACATTCGGTTACCGGAAGAAGTTGGCCGAATATGGCCGAAACTTCCTAAAACAGCGGTTTCTCGAAACATGAGCTTTTCCAGGCTGTATATTGGGGCTTTTCGTGTTTCACGGCTGGGGCCTTTTCGTGTTTCACAAATACTTCCTTGTCCCCCCTTGTAGCCAGCTTGCCAAAAAAAACACAGAAAGCTGTCAAAATTCGGGAAAAGCCGATATAGAATTATTAAAAATGTATTAATTAATAAGAATGTTGAGAATAATGCCAGTGGTTTAATCGGTGCATATTGGAAGGCAACCTTTTAGAAACTCTTTTTTATCACATGGATTTTACGTTTGACATGGATGATGTTCGATGAATACCACTGACACTGTACACGTCTGCAATCAATAAACGCAATGTAATTATAGTAATATAATTGTATATATTCATTTCAGATCACGATGGGTGACGTTTTCCTCAGTCGTCAGGAACAAGACGCCATCCAAAAGATATACTCTACCTTTTTAACGGATGTTCGTCCAGTCAAAATAATTCCATACTTATATTCGCATCATGTTTTCAATATGCCTGACAAACAAATGATCGAAACCGAGAGAACAGACTGGGGTAAAAATGACCGTTTGTATGAATTCGTCCTAGCACGAGCGACATATAGAGAAGTGAGTATCATGAGGGACGCCTTAATTCACTCGGAAGACCCAAGGCATATTCACATCGCCGGTATGCTTCCAAGGCGAGAAACGTATGCTAACCCAGATACAGTCGCCATTCGGAACCGAGACCCTCCCTCGTACGACACATTGCAACAACGGGGAAACCAAATGGACCACTTCTTTGATATCACAAATCAAAGACCTCGTTCGGGAGCTTCGATGGCCCATCCTGCGGGCGGAAATAGGGACACCTATTGGGAAGCGCCATCTTACGAGGAGTCGCGTGGTGACTATGCTTTAAGCACGCCTTATCAAGAGAGCTTCGATGACCGTTTCAGCAGTATGTCGCTGCACCATCAAAGTCATTCGTATCCTGGGTCTCGAGATTCCCGTCCTAGTGCAATGGATCACTCCAGTGCCACCTATTATGAATTACCGATGCAACACCAGCATCTCGATTCGGCGAACCGTCGAAGCGTTTTACCACAAAGTCGCAATTCTCGTTCACTGGATGAAAC
>LQRL01111472.1:5422-16681 GCA_001703475.1 Hydroides elegans
CAGGCGGTCTCGAATCAAATGGTATAATTGCTCGGGATTGACCTTATAGTCTATTTGTTATAAACGATCATAACCATCTATGAAGTCTACCATGGATTCCGTAGTTTCTGAGCTTCAGTAAAAGGCGCTGATGTGGAACTGAATCGAAGGCCTTCCTAAAATTGGTATATACTATATCTATGCCGGTGCGTGGCTCATCAAAGGTGTGTCCATCAGTTAGACACTCTAAGAGGTTTGTTAAGCATGAACACTTAGACTGAAACCCAAGTTGGTCACTTGTGATTATACCGTTGACACCTTAAATCCGATGAATTCCGCGTTCTAGCACCTTCACCACTTGACTCGTGAGACTAACTGGACGATAGCTATTTGTACTAGCTCTTCTTCCTTTTTATGTAATGCACATGTGTTTTCTGTTGTCACGTCTCTCGGTAATTGCGCACTTTCAAGCGAGAATCGGAATAACATATAAAGCGGTTTACACGGCGTCGGTATATTGCGAAGTATTCCCGGATGTATTTCGTCTGGACCCTGGGCTTGTATGGATTCACTTGTAGCAATGCCCTTCGAGCTGAAATCAATGATTTCCAATATATCATTTGGTTTATCATTAGAAGAAATATAAGGAAGCTCATCTGGTTCTTTCATCATAACTGAGGCGAAAAACTCGTTTAAGGCATTAACTTTGTCGTGGTCATGAGTAATTGTTTCACCGTTTACCTTTAGACTTTCTATAGTGGCACCTGATCGTGTGAAGTTTCTACAGTAGTTGTAGAGTCTGCTTATCTCTTATTTACGAGCCAAGCAATGCCTCGTATTCCGCTTTGCTTCGTAACAATTGAGTTCTGTATTGTGTACTTGCAGCTTGGGATAGTACCGTGTCGCTATATAAACAAGATATATAAGGTTTCACTTGCGCTTTCCTCTTTATTTTACGTTCGTGTTCTACCTTAGGGTTCCTCAGCCATGAAAACTGTGAACGCGTACCGGGTTTCAACGACAGGGTATGTTTTCGTCTGGGAAAAGGAATAAAGTATGCTTGAAAATCGCCCATTTTTGTTCCATAGATCTAGCGAGAGTACCTTGTCAATCGAATCCGCTAAACGCTTTTTATTAAATTCGGCTTATCGACCCTTGCTATAGAGATACACATTATGATGTTTTTTCTATAAATAATTTCACATTCATAGTTAATGTTTTTTGGTCCGTATATGGAAAGGCATCATTGACAATTACACTGTCGATTATGTCTGCGATGCTCGTTATAACCAGGTCGATGTTGTTATTGTACGTGTTGTGATTTGGTTCCTCTACGAGTTGGGTCATATACTTGTCCTGCAAGCATAGCAAGAACAATCTAGATGACGGTGAATGGCGTTCGATATCCTCCCAATCGATGTCCCTAAGGTTGAAGTCTCCAACAATTATAAAGTCATTAACTTGAACTTAGTTGAACAAATCACAAAGCCTTTCAACATAATCACGCCCCGATAGTTCTGGTCAATAACACACTCTTAGTAACATATGTGATGGATAAATTTCCAACCATAAAAGTTGTACCCGAACACTATTCATGTCTGATATCGTTGGGTGCAATCCCCTTTCACATCTGCAAGCACCCCCTCTAGTTTCCTGAGAATAAATACCATTATAGTATTCTAAGTTTCAGTACCTGCAAAAAGGAACACAGTCTGGCATTGAAAGCTCGGAATCATTAACCGTTGCTTCTAAGAAAGACTCCGCTTTCGCCAAAATATCTGACTTTTCGATCTCCACAAAATCAAACAGTTCTGCATCATTAACTAATAATGAAATGAGAACATTTTAACGGTGCAACCCCCTTATTTTTATGTAAAATGGAAGAGCGGAAGCCGTTCGTGTCTAGTATATTTGCTTGCTCGCTGTGGACCTCCCCCTAGCTGCGGCTTGCCTTCTCCTTTCACGTATATTGTATTCACTCTCAAGTGGTGAGGTCGTGGCCTATATAAACCCATTGTGGGTCGAATGTAATCCGTCCGGTTTGGTTTTCTTGAGTTGTTTGTCCTTTTAAATTATCATATCCTTATCCTCACTATATTGTAGGAATGCCTTCATATATCTTTGTGGTCCTCGTCTGTTATCCCCGAGTCTACGAATATGCTTTGGTTCAAGGTTTGGTTCCATGTTCATAGTCTCTATCAGCAGATCAAAAAGTGTTCTGTCGTCGAACGATTCCATTTCGGGAAGATCAATGACTATTATGTTGTTTTTGCGTTTGGCTATTTCGTCGGGTCCAGTAACCATCCTTTCCATTCTTTTGTTCATCGTAGACAATTCACTCGCCAGCCCCTGGGATCTGTTGAGTGTTTCCTCTGCATCAGTGCCTACGGTACTGACTATCTCCTGCGTCGAGCCATTATCTTCTTACTTTTTCATCTTTTTTTCGAGGATTTCCGCTGTATATTCCCTTGTTTTTTCTGCTTAGGCTACGTATTTGGTTGGTTTGGATTGTTTGCATTATGTGCAGATCTAGGTCAAATCATCACAGGATTGTAGTGCTTGGTACATTTCGTCGATAAGGTTCATGCATGTGATGCATTTCCATTGTTTATTGCAGAGCTCAAATAGAACTATCTTGTCCGCATCATAGGTATATGTCACGTTACAACATGAGCACACTACTGGTTCAATTAATTGTAGGCTCTGACTATCTACAGTCTGGTCACTCCTGGACATATCCCTTGCAACTCCAATCACAGGATTACGTTGTTTAATTGCGATGTTTTGATGTCCTGGTATTGTTTTTACTTTTGGAGGCGTGTTCCTTACACGGAACGATAATCACGATTATCCGAGATTTTCATCAAGATCCTTAACTTCAATTTCAAGTTTTTGAATCATTTTGAGGAGGTGATTTTGTTGTGAAAGGGACAGCTTGAGCTCGGATTGTAATTCAAAATATAGATCTTCAGTTTCTAGCTTTTCTTTCTACAAATGTTGATGGAGATTCTTCAAGCTTTCTAAATGGGCCACACTCTCGAATAATTTTGCTGGGAAGTTATCTTTTGCTTGTCTGTCTCGAACGAGAACATTACTTTTATCTTGCAACTCGCTTTGCTTTTGAACAAGTGTGGATTTGGATATCTCAAGCTAAGACTCTAGCTTGGAGATTTTGCCTACATTTTTCCTACATTTTGCCTTTCGCCTACATTCTTCCGCATTTGCAAGTTGGGATTTGAGATGAGAAATTGTTTCTAAATTTTGGCTGTTCTCTCTTTTGCACATTTCAACTACGGTTGTCATTGCAGTTAAATGGGCATTGGCTTGGTGCGATTCCGTTTCCATATGAATTGCAAAATCAGACAACTTTGATATTTTATCAACCAACCTTTGTTTTCCCCCATTTCATTTTTGACGATGTGGGATCAAATAAATGGTTCGTTTTCTTGCAATTCATTGGTGGATAGATAATGAATGAAATTATCTAGATTCGGATGTTCGAAAATAAAAAGTTCCCGATTTTCACCTTGATCTGGGGTTTCGAATGTTTGATTATATACAGACTTCCAAGAAGTGTCCATGTTGTAATTTTGATATTCAAAATTGTCAAAATATAACATATTTTTATGGGACAATGAAATTCATAAATATAAAAGTTTGAACTACTTAATGGTCTAAAGAAATAATTGATTTAATCAATGAAACGCAACACAAGATAATCATGTGTGATTATACACAATCCAAAGTGGGGTATTTCGTGTGGAACATCTAGTTGTTTTTTGCAATTTTGAAAGCAATCACAAACATATCAATTCAATATATTTTTTCTTTATCGCAAATGCTTTTCCATTACATAAACATGAAAGGATTGTTTGGCACCCAACCCTAAACAATCATTACTAGCGGTGTATGTTTTATAAACAAACACAAGTGGCATACAATTATGAGAAAACTATACACCAATAGATTCTGTCATTTATCAGAGCCAAACATAGGTGTCCCCCTCTTGAACTTTGTTGAATTCTTGGAATCTATGTTTTACATTGTTTAAACCAATGTGACACGTCATGAAAAGTAGGCCTACAGACAAACAATGGTGACAAAATTGACCTACATGTCTCAATGACACGTTCTTGAAAGAATGACCTTTAAAATAAAACACAGATCCATCAAATTAAAAATACTAGATTCCACTATGCAATTTTCGCTTGTTTCTAAAAAAAACACACAACAACGAATTTATATTTTATGTAGGTATTGGTCGATATCACAGTACACACAGCCTAAATCGACATGCATTTGGACAATCTCAAATAAATGAGAACGAACCGTGAAAATCAAATTGAATAACAGCAAATAAAGAGCAAGCTAATGTCAATACAACTGCGAAATCAAATAAATACTCGCATACAGAGAACAAACTACAAAGTTGTGGGAGGAGATGGCTCTACTCAACCAACAACATTTGTTAATGAAATTTATTGAAGTTGTGGAATATATCAACACAACTCCAAAATGAACACAAACATAGAAACAAGTTAATGAAATGAATAATCAAAGCACATATACAAAGTAAAAGTCAAGAGCGAGGATTCATATCAACTCAACTCGAGACCAAAGCAAACTAAAGCACGTCTAAGACAATCAAATATGAAAGTACATTTAATATATCAAAGAAGGTAAATGAAAATCAACATACCTGAAAATATCCAGTTAGAAAATCAAATAATAAATACATACATTCAATGTGAGTCCGTTAAACCGTCCTCGTCGCTAATGTAACAACTGAGGCTACATGGTGATATGGTCTTACCTATAATTCAAGGCAAGACCCGAGGTGGCAAGCCGGTGGTTACAAGGTATTATGAAGCGTGTGTACTGTTTGGTGTCTGAGTTCGTTCTGCTGGGAATCGCAGAGTCCAGCACTATTTATGTGACTAGTGACCTAGTTCCTTTAAGTGCACATGTCCGTGAACAAGTACATAATTGGCGTTACAATTTCCCCAAAAACTATTAAAGACTAGAACGAACTGAATAACATGGAACGAAGCAAAGCATGAACTCTTCAAAAACAAACTCAAGTTTTAAATGTTCAAATAAATAAATAACGCGCATCTCACCACCCGATCGTTATTGCCCTAATTGGATTCATTGATCGTAATAATACTGATACAGATACAGAATTTGTACAAACTGAAGACACTGAAATATAAGCTCTACATACGGATATAAATTTATATGGGGAATATTAAATAATTCTTTATCCTATTACGATTGTTTTCTACCCTCTAGATGGCGCTGTAATTTGTTTACAAATGGCTGCAAAGTGGAAAATAAATGAGTCTAGTTTCTAAGCAGTTTCCTGATCCTAATACGTACTTGATTGTTAAAGGTATGTAATGACGGAGTATCTGAATTATCATATTAGGTCCTATTCTAATTTGCCGAACTGCCAATGGACATTACGGCGTCTAGATTGTGTTTCATTTACGTACAGATTTTACGAGATGGAAACATGTTTTATCTATCTATCTAACCGTATAGTGCATCCCTCATACGTTGAGTAGAAATAAGACACAAATGTTTTGAATAGAGTAACTTTAACGCGATCCGAACAATGCTTAAATGTATTGATTAACTTGTTGCCTCTAGCATATATCTTTCTCATATGACTTTGTATGTCTTCATTGTCTTCCAGAGATGCATTTACAATGTGTCCAAGGTATTTATAGTGTTTACAATATGCTATAGCGTTACTATTCAGAATAAACTGCTGACAGATCCAATCTTTGTCTTTCTTTGTTTTGAATACTGTGTATACAGTTTTAGATTTATTAATCTTTATATCTAGACTACTACCAATTCCATTGCACATGTTGAGTAGTATTTGTAAGCCTTTATGGGATGGACTGAATAAGATGAGGTCATCTGCGTAATATAAATGGTTGACGATCAAGCTTCCTATTGTACATCCAATGAGTGTTTTGTTCAATTCTATACTTATTACGTCAACATACACATTGAATAGTAGTGGTGATAATATTCCTCCTTGTCTGACACCATTTTTAACAGCAAACCAATCAGAGTATTTCGATCCCCATCTAACTCGAGCTTTCTGGTTTGCATACCAGTATATTAGAAGTCTTATTAATACCTTCGGAACATTTCTTTTTAGAAGAGTCTCAAACAATTTAAGGTGATTAACCCTATCAAAAGCCTTGGAGGCATCAATGAAGCATGCATACACATTAGAACCAAGACTATTATAGTGTCGTATTGTTTCCTTAAGCACCAAGTTACAGAGATCCGTGCTATGCTTCTTTTTAAATCCGAATTGATTAGAGCTAGTAACAATATGAGGTTGTATTTTTGTCAGTATAAGGTTTTCGAGTACCTTAGATATTGTCGAAGAAACGGTTATAGGTCGATAATTGGAAGCATTTGTTATATCACCATTTTTGTTCTTCACTAGTGGGGTTATTGTAGACTCGATCAAAGAACTCGGTAGAAAACCATGTCGAAGCATAGCATTGAAGCTTGTTGTTAACAGTATTCTTATCTTGGCATCAGCGTATTTTATTTGTTCTACCGAAATACCATTGGCATCAGCAGCTTTATAAAATTATAAAATGTTTAATTTGGTTTCATAGATATAGGTATAGGAGTATATGACAAGAGTATACTTGAAGATTGGTTAATGACCGACATTTTACTGGAACCATACTCTCCGCTTCAACCTTAGCTCTAAATAGCCCATATGGGTTACTCTCCACCTGGCTGTCGCTCGCAGACATATGTAAAGGACTATTTAGTATTTAGAGGTAATTCAACCTCAACCTTTAACTTACAGTTTTCTCCACCCTTTTACATTATTTTATGGCAGGGCTCGACATTGGCGACCGAATGGTCGCCATTGGCGACTGTGAATTTGGGTTTGGCGACTGTGAAAAAAAGTCGGTCGCCGAATTGGCGACTGTGAAATTTGCCTCTATTTTTTTATGTAATACTTTTTTTATGAATGGTGACCAAAAGGTTATAGGACGGGAGAAACATCTTGTTTGACCCATGCATGGCATTTCTCTTTCTGTCATTTTTAGACATGATATCTGACTTCATTGTCAATTTTGCATTATAAACAAAATCTATCTTGCATTTCATATAACCTAAACCATAGCTACGCTTCCGAGGTACATACTAGTGGTGCACCAAAGTGGTCACTGGTAACTTTTGCAGGGCTAGTATTGTATATAATCAATCTACCTTCACAATTGCTTGAATCAACAGCCGTGGATCTACAATACTAACTTGAGAGGGGATTTTCCCTAATGAAGAGAGTCAAATCCGAATTTCGCAGCTCTCTCAACACAGCGACATTGAATGATCTACTCTTGGTCAACCTGCTGTCTCCAAATATCCGACAGTACGACCCAAGCAACGTACTGAGGTTCTGGATTCATCAGTCCAAGCGAAAGCCAAACTATAGCCACGATCAATATGCACCTACTATTGTTTGATTAGGAGAAAGAATTTGACAAAATTTTATCCGAAAACGCAGTTTTGGAGTTCCTCAAAGATATGGATTAAAATGTGACTAAGACAAAAAAGTTGTTCATGTCATTCAGAATTTTTTCTATAGAAAACTATAGATAATTCAGCATAGTTGGCATGTTAATTGAAAATCGTGATCTTAGTTTCTGATCTGACTCGTTACATATCTTTTTCATTCATTTTTCGTGTATAATCGAGAGGTTAATAATTTAGATTGAAAGATTAGGAGAAATATCACAGGGAAAAAGAAATTAGCTTCGACAAATGTTTAGGGACATAATGTCACATCAATAAAGGTGAAAAAAACATTTTTTTCAATGTTTTTTTTTTTTTAATGTTTTATGACAAAAACAATCTGGCGACTGTGAAATCTGGTTTGGCGACTGCGAAATCACGTTGGTGGCCAAAATGGCGACTGTGAATTTTCGCATTTGTCGAGCCCTGTTATGGGTAAGGTTAGGCTTAAGTAGAGCGGAAAATATGGGTCCTGATTTATTTGTTTGTATTCTTTAAATAATTTATATTAATGACCATTCACTAGACATACTGGCGTGCCATAACATTTTCATTGTGTGTAAATGATTATGTGTATGTTTACACTTAATTTAAAAATGAAAATGGAAAAAAATAAAAACATTAAAAAATCATTGTTTTACAGTAAGCAAACGCAGTAACAATGGCTAAAGTGCGCACAGGGAGCGGGCGTGTGCTCCCGGGCATACAGTCGTCGTATGCAAATGAATTCGCCGATCCCACTTCACGAGATCCCTATAAAATTCAGGCATGGAATACTCCACGCGGCGCACAGGGCAGGGCCGTGTCCAGGTGAGGGTTTCTTGGAGTTTTATATGATTTCGGAAATATCAATATAGAAATATCATAGAGGATATAAGTTGTTTTGTATAAGGAACACTGAACATTTATGTGCGAAAAGTGAAATAATATTGTCGTCGTTTATTAAATGTAACTTTACTTACATTTAGTTGAGCTCAATACTTATGTTATTTTTGACCTTATGTATTATTTGTTACATAGCTTTTGAATTCGCCATCTTTTCCACTCATGTTATTTATGATATTTACCAGAATTGAAGATTTCGAAGGAAGACTAGCAGCCCAAGAAATAACTACACATAGTTTGATTGAGCGAGCTTATAAGGTATTTATACAAATAAGAGTGACACATGAAATGAAAAAGCATTGATTTTTATATTGGATCTAATTAATAGGAAACATATTTGAGATATTAATAAGATAGGTTCAGTTAGCAGACATAAGGTTTATGTCCTGCTAAAATTTAACAGATAGAAGAGCTTTTTATGTATTATTTTGGTCAGATCAAAGAAGACATCATCGACAATCTCAACATCACGCATTCGACATGGCAAGAAGAGAAACGCAACCGAGAGCTGCTTCAGGAACACATCCGCACCATCACTGATGTGGTGCGCAAGCTCAACAGGGATATCACGGTAAGTTATGAAAAAACGTCTCTAGTTATGTTTTCCATGTGCAAAAAGATACAAAGTTACACAATGATAAAATTTACTTAATAAATGAAAGTTTTACAATAACTTCTTTATTGGATATCCTTATGTGTTGTCAACCATTCCTCTGATGTTTATTCTGGTGAAATAAAGAAGGTTATAGTGTGTATTCCGCTTTCCATTTCCCTCTTTTTCGTTTCCGTTACACACATCGTTACAAACATACATGTATATATATTGGTCTCTATTTTTGTTTCCTCTCATAGCAAATCGAGGGCAACGTCAAGGAAAAAGACACGGCAATCGGCGGTACGCAGGACAATGTCAAGACGCTCGAGATGCACCACGTGGCCGGGTTGACCGATGTGCGGGGCAGGGTGGCGCGATGTGATGCCGCCATTGCAAGGTTAGGTAGATGTGTTTAGGATTATTGGGTCGGATGAATAGAATTGCATTAAAGTAACGGGGTGGAAATCGACGGAGAATATCACCGTATGGTGCTTGTAGGTAGTGTGAGCCACTTAATAAATTAAATACAGGGTGTCAAGCGCTCCTACTTTCTCCTATATTCTCCTATATTTTGGGGGTCTCCTACTTTTCTCCTATATTTTAGGGTAATCTCCTATATTTTCCTATATTTTCGTCGTCACATGATTATTTGTTATCTAAATCGCTCAAAATAGGGTTTGTTTGATCATTAAAATGCATATTATGTTGATTTTTGTGGTCCTAAAAATCGTCTTTAGTAGTTTTGTTTTCACTTCCGTGGAAATTATGTTCTATATTGAATATTTATTAATTATTATGGATTTTTTAATAAAAAATCGCTCGCGCCTTCGGCGCTCGCATATTTGAAAGTTACCTTACAATGACTAATTATTGTTCTGGTTTGCTACGAAGTACCAATTTAAATCTTGTATCAGGGAGAAAATCAGTTAAAATCATGAAAAAATTAGGGAATCAGAAACTAATTGGTCACCCTGTACATGGTAGCATTCGGAATGCGCCATCGAGGCGAATGATGCAGAGAAATTGCCACGGGTGGCCATTCAAAAAGAAGTGCTACCTCGAGGACACAACGATTCTGTCTCGAGTGTTTTTTTTTCTGGAATAGGTGCACCCGATTATCAAATTAAGATGTCATATATTCTCCCTTAATTCAGGTCAAACTCTCCTATATTCTCCTATATTTCAGCTCAAATCTCCTATATTTCTCCTATATTTCATGTCCAAATCTCCTATTTTCTCCTATATTTCATGTCCAAATCTCCTATATTCTCCTATAGTTCAGGTCTAAATCTCCTATATTCTCCTATATTTCAGGTCTAAATCTCCTATATTCTCCTATATTTCAGGTCTAAATCTCCTATATTCTCCTATATTTCAGGTCTAAATCTGCTATATTCTCCTATATTTCAGGTCTAAATCTCCTATATTCTCCTATATTTCAGGTCTAAATCTCCTATATTCTCCTATATTTCAGGTCTAAATCTGCTATATTCTCCTATATTTCAGGTCTAAATCTCCTATATTCTCCTATATTTCAGGTCTAAATCTCCTATATGTTCGCCCATCTCATATATTTTTTCTGGTCACTAGTCGCTTGACACCCTGTAAATATCTACCGGCAAGAATAACCCTATTTTGTGTATATATGTTTAAATATTTTGGTTAAATTTATTATTAAATATCTTTTAGGGAAACCTATATTAATAAAGAATTTTACAGACTTTCGACCGACTTGAAGGGTGCTTTCGACTCAGTGCGCACGCTCAACCAAAACCAGACGGAACAGCATGCCAAACTTCTAGAACGATTGGGTCAGATCGATTCGCGGGTAAGTACAAATGACTATGAAGCATATTAAATTGTACATAAATAGAGTATTCTCAAAATGTTACGATGTCATGACAAACAGCATTGGCATGAAACTTTTGGCTATATTTTTACACGCTATATGTGTTTATTTTGGTGAATTGAAAAAAAAAAACAATGATAAGACTTTGAATTTGTATATTATTACCAATTACAAAAACATTTGGCATTATTATAAGTCAAATATATTCAATATACAGTGCACCACGTTTAATTTGAACACGGATAATTTGAAGTTCGGTTAATTTGAACTAAATTTCCCGGTCCCGATTTTTTCTTCTATATTTTATACCAAATTTACTTCGGATGATTTGAATTTCCTACTTCGGTTAATTTGAAGTCGATTTCAAGACGCAAGGTGTATCTCGAAA
>LQRL01111478.1:8336-18972 GCA_001703475.1 Hydroides elegans
TCTAATATAATTTTAATTCCTCCGATATAAGACTGGTATTTGGGAATTGATATTTGATCAACTTAGATAGAAAAGACTGATACAATTCATGAATCTGCAGATTTTTTAAATTGAAAGATGTCAAAGAAGCGAGAAACATGCTAAGCAATTTTAGGGGAAAAAAAGCAAGTGCATCATATACATGTATATAGCCTACCATTGATAGTTTATCATATACTTAAACGTTTAACAGCTCCATTAATATTCCAAGTTTCTGAGAAACAAACATTTAGTTTTCCATAGCCTCAAATTAATTCGATATGTCTCTTTGTTATCAAACATTTAACTTTAATGATACTAATTAAGGAGACAAGAGTATCCTTAACGTTTATGAATGTCTCAAAATATCATTTATCTTAAAATTCATTAACCCTAATCACTGCCCATTAAGCATTGTATGCGTGGCCATTCTGTCTTTTGTGACCTGAATTGACCACACGCGGATACAATGGGTGTGGCCTTGGTGAAATGGTGCATGTTTTGGTGTCGAAGACCCTTAAATGCCCTTTTGGAATCGCGAAAAAGCTCAAAGACCCAAAACGCTCATGCGCGGACTTAACCTCACCCTGACAAACCTGACATTTAAATATGTAGTTGTAAATATATTAACATACATAAACTTGACAGCGAGACATGCATTACCCGCTGATATATTGCTTTTTGTTGGAGATAGTAACGCCAGCTTTTTGGACGCAGTCTCGAAGAAGAAGGGTGACACAAATCAAGAATGCGACATGCACAACAAAACGAGCGACCTTGCCCGGTGACAGGTGCTATCGACCCCCAATAATTAACCTATAAATCAAGCAACCAAGATTTAGTGAACGTGTGTTTTTTTCCATATCATATATAGGCTATGTATATATTTCAAGAATGAAGCAGACTGTATACACTTACGGTTTCAGTAACTTTAAGTTTTCCGAACTGATGAAATATGCATAGTGGCATAAAATGATGGCGAATATTCATGATACAGCAGTTCCATTTTTTTCAATCCCAACAAGGCGCACCTGTCTGTTCTCTAAATTTATTATGTATATATTTAAAATATCAAGGAAAAAATGTTAAATGTTAATCGTGTGTTAAATGACAATCATGTTGTATATCATTTATCACGTATTTTAGGATCTTGTTAAGTTTTGCACTTTAATATAATAAAAGTATTATTTCTATTTCCAGAGAAACAAACATCTATGCAATAAATTATCATGAGTTGTTACAAAATCGAGGGGCACCAAAATATTAATAATCTCGTCTCAAAACCAGGCAACAGTTTACATTGTATATAACATATTATCATAGATTAGATAATGCGTTCCATTGGTCATCGATGTTTATAAAAAGGAAAAAAGGACATTGAATGCTATTTGACTATTCACAAAAGCGTGGGCAGAAGTATATGCATTATTGACTAGAACCTAATAGCCCGTATATAAATGTTCCATAAAAGAGATTATGTAACTATATCTAATTGTGTAATTTAGATTAGATAATTGTATTCAACACAATAAAGGCTGGTATTAGTGGTCACCTCAACCATGGGGTCATATATTATTAATTTTACCAGAAGGGGCAAACTGGTATGAATGCAAGAAAAAACACCTTTCCATTGGTATTTTCTAGACATTTTTATGAAGCGCATATCGATTCCACAGTTTATGTTTAACTTAATCGTAACGATTAAAAAAACTTCGTTATCTTAGTTGATGTGGATACTTGATTATAATCAAATATGAAAAAAATGTGCAAGCTCGCATTGAACAAGAAAGGAACAGCATAAAAATGAGAATGTTTGTTAAGATAAGACCATATGAAATATTTCCATAGTTTTAACATGATTCATATTTGGAATCAGCACATTTCGAAAACCAATCAATAGCATGTTCATTGCAAATATCAAAACAGGAACGCAAAGGAAAAGGTAGCAAAAACATAAAATTGTCTACACATGAACTCTTTTTAGATATAAGGAACCGCAATTTTTTATATTATTATTATCAAAATATAGTTACATGTGCAAATAAAGGCTTACTGTTATGAACGGGGAAACGCAAAAATGACTTAAGACGGCCTGTGGTTGCTGGAAGTGGGGTTAAAGATTATTTATATGACAGGAAAGTTATGCAGCCGAGAATAGGCTTTTCTGCAATTTGATACAAATAGCACATATTTAAGGGTGCCACTTTCTTGAACGTTTCAATAACAAAAAGAGGCAGGTTTTCCTTTAAAATTGAAATAAAAACAATCGCATAGTGCAGTGTACTGTGCTATTTTTATTTCGTGTTTTGGATATATTGCGTTGTTATAATTGACAACTCATTGTGATTTTGGTGATACGATCATTAAATGAAAATATGAACATAACATAAGGACATTTAAAGGATAAACTATAAATGATTATTTAGAAAAAAATAATTAATATACAATTGGAACTAAATTTCAAAATGGAAATACTACAATTCAACATCGGTATATTTGTGTTTTTCACTGCATTTTCTTCGGCCTTCGCACAACAATGTCCTTCGGTTATCAACGAATGTTCATGTACATACACGAATGAATATGTCGACGAACTTATTTGTGACGATCTCGGGCATCTGCAAAATGTTCCGCGCTTTTACGCATCGACGACAGATATTATCCCGAAAGTGACCATAGGCTCCATTGACAACAATGTAACGATTATAAGCAGCATTCAAAGTAACGCGTTTGATGGTTTAAGAACGCGTATTTTACATCTTCGAAACAATGGTATTGACTCAATTGATAAGGACGCCTTTCAAGGGCTGGGCCCCTGGATTGAATCGCTATTCATCGATGGGAATAACCTGGCTGATCTTGATCCGGATACGTTCAGTACCTTGACGGAGCTTGTGCATCTGAACCTACGGCGCAATCATTTGTCCACGGTTAATGGACAGTATTTCCAAGGCCTTGTCAAATTGCAGACTCTTGTCATGGATAATAATGAGTTTGAGTCTTTTCCTATGGATACGTTTCAGAATCTTGGCGCATTGAGGAGTCTGGATTTGGACGAAAACGAATTAGTTGAGATACCGTATGGATTATTCAAGGATCTTGTTAGCTTAGAGAAGGTCAATTTGGCATACAATAGCATCACGTCTGTTGCAAACGACACGTTTGCGAATATGCCAAACCTGGATGAGCTCTCGCTCAAGGGAAACCAAATATCGGAGCTTGATCCGGAGTTATTTCGAAATAACCGGGCATTGGATTACCTCGATCTTTCCTACAATAACCTCGGCTTGATACCAACAGGGTTCTTCTTAAATTCAATCGATGTGAGTTATCTTAACTTTGGTTTCAACGATATCTCGGTCATAGAAGCGTCGGCATTTACGCTTATGCGTCAGCTGGAGTACCTGTTCTTACGCGACAATGAAATCCGGTCGATCCCAAGGAACGCTTTTGAAAACCTCATCAAACTGTTGTCTCTCGATCTCCAGAGTAACCACCTTCAGCGGTTGGAGAACGGTCTTTTCGCAGGATTAGGTGCTGTGACGGAACTGTATCTACAATATAATGAAATTGACACGATGGATACTGGTGTTTTCGATCCGTTGGGAGCAGTGAAAATCATTGATTTATCAGGCAATAGGATAAGTGTGTTCCCCGATAATCCTTTTTCATCATGTCGAAATCTTCAAAATCTAATATTGTATGATAACACCATTAGAGAAATCAGAGCAGATTTATTACGATCCCTGACCAATCTGGAATACCTTTATCTGCAAATTAACAACATACGGGCTATTGAAGCGGGTTCGTTTGACTCACTCGAGAATGTGGTATACCTGGATTTAAGTAAGAACTGGTTGACAGAAATACCAGCTGGTGTCTTTCAGTCGATGAGCAATCTCGAGGAACTAGTACTTTCGCGAAATCCTATATTTGCAATCGACAGCATTTTTGCAGGGTTATCAAGTTTAACCGTCCTTCATTTAAACAACAGCTGTTTCAATTCCATTCCAAACAATTTAGAAGCGGATCTTGTAAGCATCGAAACGATCTACATGAGACACAATAATGTGAGTGCGATAGAATATGATGACTTTAGAGGCATGACGTCACTGCGGAATCTGGATCTAGCATTCTGCAATATCAAGTTTTTAGAATGGAACGCCTTTGGAAACGAACTGGAATACATCGATATTACCGGCAATCCCATAGTTTGTGATTGCAGCAACTCGTGGTTACGTTACGACTTTATTAAATTCGCGAGTGTGGAAAGCATGGTTTGTGCGGACCCACAGGAAACGGTAGGCTATTACACTGTGTGTTACCCACGTGACAGTTGCCCGGGGTCCAGTCCAGGTCAAGCGAATCGCGATTTCTGTGCGAGTACGCCCAGGCCTCCGTCGGGTGTGCCTGCAGCTATCCCTAACGATGGGATATACGTTGATGAGACAGTATGTGATTTGACCAAATATCCGGGGCTTCTGGAATCGTCTACAACGATAGCAACGCCGCCGTCGGATTTCCTGTCCAATTTAACAATGGCCAGGGATGGTGATAATCTAGTAATGCAGTGGAATGCACTTGCTACGCTTGAGGATGAAATTGAACGGTATTATATTGAAATGGTCCCCAACCCGAACCATGGCAATACATTGCGCTATGAATCACAATCTACATCTATGACTATCCCTTTCTGGGATATCACAGAAAACGCATATGAAATATGCATCTCCGCAAGTTTCACCTATGGTCCACTTTATAACGACTTACTATGCACAGCGTTAGCCCGCGTGGATTACACTACCACAACCACCACACAACCCACGACCCCAGAAGACCTCACCACAGTCACACCGGAACCCCAATCCTCTTCCAAGGACAACAACCCACTATCCTTGACCTTAACCATCGTTGTCGCAGCCGCTGGTGCCCTTCTGCTCATCATTGTCACCATTCTAATTGTATGTTGCACAAGACGTAGTTCGTCTTCGAAGGACTCGAGTAAAGGCAGCTTGCCGCCTCCCTATTCGTCTTTTGATGACCCAGATATGGACATGAAGACGCACCAACTTGAAATGGCGGAGCAGTCAACGCTCAGTTGGCCGTCACATGACGAACATGCGCATTCGAAGGCGGAAAAGGGGTTCTCATAACCTTATGCTATGCGCAATAGAGACTCCTCGTGAATAAAGTCATATAAATAGCTGTAGACTTCTAGGTTCTGAATGAAAGCAATGGTGGCACAAAACAGTATAAAAAAATGGATTATTCACGAATTCCTTGTTTAAGTGACGCACATTAGACTAGATAAATTTGAATTAGACAGTGATTATAATCGCCTTAGTTCCTGCATAGCCATATCATTTCATGGATTCTAGTGTTATAAACCCTTCCAATGCCCCATCCCCGCGATAAGCCATATGAATAGGTGAAGGTTCAAAGTAAAATCAATGATAACGCAATGCATTCTCTTTATATATATGGATATAGATTCTACAAGGGTTTTTGATTCTAAGTGATATCGCAGAACAGTAGACTATATAAAGGTGGATTGGTGACAAAACCACGGTCTTAGTGAAGGGCACAAGGCTATACAAACTCTTTTATTGTAGTTAATGTTACTTCCATTGTTATATCTTTCGGTTGCTAATGTTCCCGTATGTCCTTACCATTTTATTTGATTGAATTAATGCTAAAGCACGAACAATTTCTCATTTAAAGCAGTTTTTTCTGTCGAATCTGTTGACATAGAGTCTATTTATTTTTTAATTTGTCTTTTATGTACATTTCTTGATAACTAAAAGCTATGTTTCTAACTAATATCGTAATGAAATAAAGTTAAGGGACACGCGACGGGCTTTCATGCTAAATGATAGGTATCTGAAGCCAAAAATAAATTATATGGGAAAATCACAGAGTAATTTAAACGGGAATTGCTATGCACGTCAAGTGTTCTCGTAATAAGTCTTTTGATGCATCTTTGCGAGTAATTTAATGATATGCATGCTTTTCCCAAGGTTTTCCCCAAGGGTACACATGAAATATAAACACTTGCGAAAATTGTACCCTCGCCCCCCTTCCCGATTAAACCGAAAATACGAATGTGAAAGGTGCGTATAATTGTATCAGGACTTGTGTAATATTTCAGATTAGACAAACGATTTAATGTTATTTATTGTTTTGTACCAATTGTTGTATATATGCATTATGTTATACTCTCATGACTTCTTTCTTTGCTTTACATTATCTGACAAAGGGGTTTTTTAAATGTGTTTTTAATATATGAGTATCATTCTATCATACAATTTAAAAATGAATTTTGAACTAACACAATAATTTTTCATATGTCTTTTTGTTGAAAATACGGGCTATGAATCATCAGATCATAAATATTATGTTTTGCAATTATTTTTTTTTTCAATTTTGCCTACTTGCATATAAATTTGCATATGTTTTAAATGTTAATACATATGTTGATAATTTCTTAATCATTTAAAACTAAAAACATGAAACAATATTGTGGGATTGAAATGCAAATAGATCTACATTTTCCATATTTTACTAGTACGAAATCTGTTACGGTGTATGCTCATGAACTTTTTTAAATCAAAGAAAAAAAAACAATCAGGTGTACATGCCCGTAGTTTTGATATTAGTATTTTAAGTCGCACGTTTTTTATACTTATTTCCTACACGAAAACAAGAGTAGGCGGTTTAATTGTGTTAAATGCTTGTATCCTGCATTGAGTTTTTTAGTAGTTTTTCATGACCAATTTTTCATACATGTACAAAGTAAAAACAACCAAACATATAACAAAATATAAAAATATATTCATACGACATTTCCCTCATTTTTTGTCACATTTGCAAATGCGGTTCAACCACACAGCTGCGAATGCCACTCAAATATCTCATTCAATCTTACATGTACAGAACGGCATTTCCTGAAGAAGGGGCAAGATAAACTAGGGTTGCTAGGTATATATATATAATTATATTTACATAATTACATGCATGTCATTATACAGCTTTTTCTCTTATTCATGAATAATATGTTATGGTGTACAGTTACGCTGTTGTGCAAATGTGAAGAAAATTGCGAATATGTTCGTTGTGAACGAACGCACCCTTTTCCAATATGGTTATGCAATGTTTTAATTAAGATCTAAAATGAATTTTATCATGTGATAGCATCTCTGTCAGCTTTTGATATAAAGAGACACCATTAACTTTGTAATTAAAATTCTAGTTTAAATTTGAAATTTAATGTGCGAAATACCACAGAGAATATTGTTAATATAGATGTATGTAATTTTAAATGACATACGTGTGTGTTAAATTTTATGGGAATATCTTATGAAGGTTCAGTATTGTTAGGTGTTTATTGCACGAAGGGGTCAAATTGGATGCATCGAAGCCGAAGGCTGAGTGCATCCAATTTGACCCCTGAGTGCAATAAACACCTAACAATATTGAATCTGAATATTGTATTCCCTTTATTACATGGAATAACAAAGAAAAACGTTACTGAAAAAAAAAATTATGCCATATCATAGTGGACGATAATATAATATTTTTAATAATATTGACAATCAGGGTCGATAATGAAATGTAACGCTTATAAACCATCTAGGATAAGATAATAATCCATGTAAAATCAATTATTTAAACATTTATTCATATTTATATTATTTTATTATGAAAATTTGATTTTTGGAGTGCGATCGGAAAATAGTCCGGGTGCAATACACACAAATATTGCATATAGGCAATCCTTATCATTTCTTTAAGCGATGCACCCTGACCATGTAATAATAGGGAATTCCGAACTGTCCAATCTATCACTGTATTTTCTTATTGAATATAAAATTACAATGTTAATACTTTTCTGATATCAAAACTAAGGTGCAGTATTCAGAATCGATTTTGAAATTAATTTGCATGTATTGCTTTCAAAAGTTGATATTTGAAGGTCATTATTTATGATATATTCCTCAGATATTGATCAGAAATTGATATAGAGAAACCGAGTAAATAACGGCCATCTTTAAGTTCGATTTCGTGGGCTTAAATGTTTGAGCTTCATATCTTTACAACGTCTAAATGGTTGAGCAAAAGTCTTTTTTATTAAAGCACACGTGGTTTTTATCACCGGTCTCGTTACGCCCGAGAATTCTTCTCGTCAACGGTAGCAAAGCATCTTAAGAAATGAAATTCCTTGCCTTTTAAAGCCAACCATCTGTAATGACACGGGAAAAGAAAATCAACGACATTGCCTAAAAGACGAGTTTATTCTTCTATTTTTCATTTTATATACAAATATGACCAGTCGTCAAAGAATAATCGATTATTTAGATGCGTACAAACATTCATCAAAATGATGTACCTTATAGATAAAATAATTCTATGTAACAACACAAAAGCAAACCTGAGATATTATCATAACTGACAAAACATGCATTTATCATGTTTATGTAATGCAATAGTTTCGTGCAAAGCACGATTATTTACAGCACATTATTTAATAATCGGTGTAATAGCCTAAAGCTAATAATGATGGTTTCTGCTACTATGCAACATCATATTTCACTTATTATATGAAGGATGCGACATAAGTATAAATAACATATATAACAACCATTTAAATTTGGTTAAAGTAATGTTCACAACTATTTTGTACATGCCTACTCGGAATCACAAAATGCGTTATTTTCAGATCCATGTTCAGAAGACGACCTAATTGACTGTCTACTTAACTTTTCCTTATCCAATTCAGAAACACCAGGATCACCCTTGGACCTCACAGAGCTCCTCGCTGATCCAGATTTGCTCGAACGAGCTGATCCTGCATTTGACTGGCGCACAGAACCACTTCTTTCAGAGTCTATCACTTTTTCCGCGTCATCTTCCTTAACAATATATTCGCCTTCTGAACGCAACGAACTGCGTCTGGATGCGTTTGACGATGAACCAGAAGATTCGCCGTCGTGATCTTTATCTTCTTGCTCTTCATCAGATCTGTTTTCTTCCGCGTTGGACTTTGCATCCTCTTCTTCCTCTGCCATCTGTTTAGCCGCAATAACAGCTGCTGCTCCCAAAGAGATTTCGCTTTTACGTTTAATGTAATCGGCCTTGTCATAGATTCCCTCTAAATCTTCAATGTCTACGTCAATATGGGTATCGTCGTTTGCAGTGGATGGATTTCGTTTTGTGCTTTTGGTGGCTTTGTTTACTTGCGCATAGACTACTTCCGGCACGTGTTCGGGATCACCACCGGAAGTTCCGGGTTCGTCTTCTTCCGGTATGCTGTTACATCGCCCTATATTAAAATATAGTATGAACATGTTTGTATTTCAATAGCTATTCGCAATGCTCTACACGCGTTTGTGCTTGTCTGTTTTAAACAAAACTACATGAGCTCATTTCGTTCATTATGAAAATGATTTACAGGTATGATTTATAAAATCATATTTATTTTGCTTTGCGCTGAACAATTTCAAACTTTTATATACATAGCATCTGCCATAACGAAATTGTTTGTATCCGAAATAAAAGCTTTTCAATTTTCAGTTTAATTATTCATACGACTACATGTTTAAACATTGAAGAAACTAGTCCGTACCTGACTGGCCGGCAAGCTCTTTCAGTGTAACTTCCTGGGGCTGCCGATCCTCCTCCTTAATACAATATAGATATAGTGAGCCATATCTTAAAATCAATTTTACAATTATATTAATATTTATATGATCTAATCAAGTTTTAGCCGTGATATAATTACATCGAACAATCGGCGAAATGATATCTATTTTTTTTTTTGAAAATAAAGACCTACTTTTTCGTGTTTTTTTTCGGGGACGTTACATAATGAAATCATGGTTTATAGCATGTATGCACTCATATGCTTCAAACCTACCTCGCCACAAATCTTCCAAACACAAAGCACGGAGACGAAAGTGCCCAGAAGCAGAAGCAGCAAAACGGATCCGCCAGCGATCAGGGGAACGCGCTTGCTCACTGTACTCGCGTCGCCGCTTCCCGCGCTATTTGGGTTCGTGCCTTAATATATATAATATACACAATTGATTTTTTTTTCACTAAATGATTTAGCAGAAGATAACCGTTTTGTTTTTGTGTGATATTTTGCCAACACAACTTGGAATATAAGCTCATTGATGTGTTATGTTTATTCTAACTTATAGCTCACTCATGTTTACTTTTTCGATGTTAAATAATCGTAGATCTACATCGTTAGAATTATGAAATGCTATTAAATATATATAAATATTATTGTACATATGAAGCTTAGCCTATATACTATTTGAGTACAAAAAAGCAAGATTGAAAAGCTCAATGCATAGACAATTTACCATTGAGTGTGGTAAACGAGAACTGATCAGAACAAGTGACGTCTTCCCAGAATTCCTTATTCGACGCACACACGCGGAAGAAGTAAGCGGTATCCGGTTCCAAGTTGATGAGTGAAAAGTAAGGCACTGTCGAATTCATCAAATCAATGAAATAGCTGTTGACCGCCATTTGCAGAGCGTAGAAAGCTTGTGAACCGCCTCGGAAGACCTCGTAGCATTCGAATTTCATCGAGGTGTGTGACATGTTTTTC
>LQRL01111479.1:2301-19235 GCA_001703475.1 Hydroides elegans
GTAATGAAAATTCTCTCACCAAGCATGAAATTGTATATATATGTACATGCATCATTCACATAGTGACATTATATTTAATTTGTGTTCAAGGTCCGTGACATCAGTCAACCATTTAATATTGATATATTCAGGGTACGCGACTTCCAATGAATATTTTTTAACGAAAATCGTTTTCTCTAATTTTATCAAAACTGCAACCAACCATATTTAAATAAATAAGAGATCATATTAACTGTGTAAAATATAAAGTAGCCAGTGTTACACATTCACACTTCATGTATTCTTATATACAGTTTATGCACTCGGGAATATTCAAAAATACATGTATGTGTTTGGGTGTGTGTATGTGTTTAAGAAAATATCATGGCTTGAAATAGTTAAAATCTGGTTTATTTATGTGCATCTGATGCATGAATTTAATAAGAGGATGCAAAAGTCACTTTCTAGAACTCTGCGCTGATTCATGCCATTAAATAGTCTAATTATATTTTGAGGTTAATTGGCGCTTGAAGGTTAAAGCTGTCGTATATAGCACACAAGGATAGAAATAACATTAAGCGATAAGAAACTGTTGTGAAATGATGTTTTGTAACCTAGTCACCCTTAGGGTTGAAATATAGGGAGTTGTCAACACATTGCATGCAAACTCGGTTCCGTGTTGTTATGTTTTATCTAATTCTAGCGGCTACGATTATATATAAACCGTTTCAAGTATATCAAATCTTCATTTTAATTCAAAATAAAACATAACTTAACAAACTTTAACATATTACTTAAAACTGTAACCTTGATCAAATAACTATAGCGATTTTGAAATAGTATGCGGTGATGGTACTGTTATCTTTTTGCGAATTTGCAAGAAATTCACTTGTCGCTCCTCGCGATTTTTTTTCACAACGAAAACAGTGAAAAATGCATCCGCGCGAATCTATGTAGCCTAGGCCTAATATTGAAGCTGATTACTATATCAACGAAAACAAGTAGTCCCCCGCCGTCCCAATCTGTGCAACGGCATTTTAAGTCGCACGACCGAGCTCCCTCGGTCGTACGATGCCAATTCTGGTCGCACAACGAAACCAATACCCAGGTGCACAGATTCAATATATATTCTTTCATTGTAGAAAGTTTCATTCGATTCTGCCCCGAGGTTGTGGAGTTCGGTCGCGGAACAGCAAACTCCAAATTATGTTGAAATTCCTCATTTTTGACCAAGTCGCACGATGCCAATTTTGGTCGCACAACGAAACCAATACCCAGGTGCACAACTTCAATATATATTCTTTCATTGTAGATAGTTTCTATATTCGATTCTGCCCAGCAGTTTTGGAGTTCGGCCGCGGAATAGAAAAAAGTTGACGGACAGACAGACGGACAGACGGACGGACAGATAGACGGACAGACAGACGGACGGACCCGGATCCAATAGTCCCCCGCTACCGCGCTACGCGGCGGGCGGGGGACTAACAAAAATAAAACACAACCTTAATATTTTGTGTATTATCATAAATGTAAATATGCCTTATTGAAACATGCTTGGATTGAAACATACCTGATATTCAGGATTCTGATTAATTTAAAATAAGCTTATATTTTCTTATCTGAATTCGGGCACATTCTGATTGAACTCTTGCGACATAATCGTTATCAATGCAACATTGTAAAATCCTATTTAACCAGGTCCGAGTGGCTATGCTCAAAATAAAGGTTCCATACAGACTTATCACATGTAGATCTAGGCTAATGAACGAGATATATCGATTATGCTTAAGGCCAATCTGTGATCGAGTTTGTGACTTTTGCAGAAACTACGAAGCATTTGCCCTAACAATTGTTGTAAGTTAGCGAAATTTAATTTTGCATTAACAAGAAGTATTTGTTAACAAGGAAGTATTTGTGAAACACTAAAAGGCCCAACTCGCCCCCTCCCCCGATTCGACGGGGCTTTGGAATATTTCGTATATGCTCCATGTTTTGCATAATTACATCTGTTGGCCATGTTGGCCAAATCTGGCCAACTGCTGGTGGCGAATTTGGCCGAAACTGTCGAAATGCACATCTCCACACAAAAACATTGACCTTCCGTTCAAAATTTCTTGTCTGTACAAGCTTATGTTTGGGAAAACCGCTGTTTTGGGCCTAGTCACATGTCTCTACGACCATACATTACAAAGATACATCCTGGAAAAGCTCATGTTTCGAAAAACCGCTATTTTGGGAAGTTTCGGATATATTCGGCCAACTTCCTGTACCCGAATCTGGCCGAAACTGCCAAAAGGAACATCTACACACCAAGGCATTTCATTTGCGCTCACTCCCACGTCTATACGACCATCCATTACAAAGAAACACCCTGGAAAAGCTTAAGGATATTTTATGAAGTTTCGGCCAGATTCGGCCAATTTCCGGCTACCGAACCTTTCATTTTAGCCTATTCCCAGGTCTCTAAGACCATCCGTTACAAAGGTAACAGCCTGGAAAAGAATCGATGACGGACGGACGGACGCCCAAAAATCTATAGGTTCCCAACCTTTGGGGTTAGGGCCTAAAATGAAATATTTTTTTAATGGAAAATATACGGATGGTTGCCACCAATCCGTTTCCGAATTCTTACACACTCCTCCAATCGCAGACGAGATAAACTTCAAGGGGAAAGTTTTTGAAACCGATTCTTTACACAGCAAGCTCATACACTTATTCTATATCATAAAAAACATAAAGTACTCAAGAATACTTCGTTCCTCATTTTAAAAGTTAATTGACCGTTTTCTACAATTGTTTGTATTTATTCGTAGAATTAAAAGTGCCGGTACAGCTCTACTCGTTTACGACTCCCTCGTAGAAATAATTTACTCGGCATAGCTACGAAAAAGTCAGCATCTACCCTTTAAGCACAAACAATGAAAATTATCATTTAAAACTTTACCTCAGCAAGTGAAGTCTCATAGCGAGCGAACTCCTCTTTTCGTCGTCTCTGAACCTCTTCTCTTTTCTTTTTAAGTCTGAGGCGAGCTAAATATTTGCGGCATTGTTTTATTGTGATTACTGTTGCAAATAAAGAGACACATGCAACAATATACTCCAATTTCTTTTCTGAAAAGTTCATAGAATAAATCAGGGTTTCTATTTCGAGTGACATGACTGTATTGAGTTATAATTTTACTTTGAAACTGACTTCTTTTTTTGGCCGGCTTTTGTTTATGGGCACGTTTTTTTCTGATGTCTGAAAAAATTTAGAATACATTAATTATTTCTAAATAATAGGCCAGAATAAAACGCATTATAAATTTCTTTAGAAAATAATCTATAAAATAGAAAATCTCAAAGATCATTTTTACACACAAATGCGGTTAATTATCGACATACTATCAATAAAAACATATAATCAACTTCTAAAATTCATCTCGAGAATATTAACAAATTTTGTTTTACAAGCTTGTAAAGATTATAATTTTTGTAAACATCCGGTGTATTTGAACTGAAAGTCAAATACTCTAAATACATTCTGCAGAAAAAAATAATCCAGAATAAAACGTCTATTTTTTCAAAGAATGTATTTATACATTATTTGAGCCAGAAAAAAACGGGCCCTATGTTCAGAGATCAATGTCAAGGTTAAAATAAGAAATGTCTTTTCAAAAACTATTCGTCATGCGCATACGATTTAAAACAATAATATGGCCGAGCGCATCATGTTACACAACGCCTTCAACTGTCCGAAGTAGACGACATGCAAGAGTAGATTGGACTGGAAAAACTGGTAAGATGGAGCGTTGTATGTTTTTTCAATAACTATATGCCATTCATGTCAATAACACGGACAAAAATACAAAATAATTAGTTGGATTTTTTTCTTATTCTCTGCATTCTTTTGGAAGCACTCTTTACCCAGGGAAAGATACGGTTACAGTTACCATCCCAAAAGAGTGTCCCCGAAACAAGTTGCATGTAAACATGTTCAGATACACTGTTCTTTGGGAATGGTTACTGTAACCGTATCTGTCCCCGTGTACAGAGTGTTCCAAACGAATACAGGGATTAACATTGAACCCGAAGTTGACATTGAAAATTGACATAGAAACTGAACTTAATAAACTAAGTAACAACTGAATTAATTTATGTTTTTGAAATATTTTCTTTTTTTGTCTTGTTTTTAATTTGCATATGGTGACATTTTTTTGCGCTGTTGAATGCAATATTGTTACTGTTGTAAACATTACATTTTTCAAGTTCAATTTGATATTATTAGAAATATGATTCTATCGTGGGAACCATTCTTTAATTACAATTAACAAATTATAATTGTACCATTAGATTAATGTAAAATATCAACCATTACATGGAAGTTTATGTAGATTTTTCGTTATGAAAACGATTTAAACTTCCAGTAAACTCGGTATCATTAGAAACAGAATAAAATGAAGATTTATGTAACATAATATTTTTTAAAATCCTATCATGGGAACGTTACTTAAAGATCACATTAAAAAACTGCGTTTGGCCCTTCACCCCATATTAAAGATTTCCGAATCTGTAATTTAAGATGATGCGGATGATGATCATAATCCCTATGTGCATAAATGCCAGAAAAAGGGGGTTGGGCAAACAAAACTAAAATGTACCAAAAAGGATAATTCGAATGTTTATATAAGGAGTTAGCGCAGTATAACCTGTCTCATTGTCCATAAAAATGAAAATACTAATATGCATGATCCAAATATTATAGTTATTTATAGAAGCTGTGTTGTTTTGAATATTCTATGTAAAAGCGAATAAGACAAATATTGATGACATGTAGCTTTATTGAAGAATTTGACATTGAAGACTTTGATTCAGATCTAAAAACGTGTTTTTATTGGTCGAATGCAAGTCAATAATACTAAATGTTGACTTGCTCAGGAATTGTTGCATGAAATGTCACCCGAGTAATGTAAACAAATACACTTTTTGATTATTTCAAATTCTATTTTCGCTGAATTATCGTAATTTGCATTCCAAATTTTGAAATTCATCAAGTTTTATAAATCTATATTTATTGATTGTATTTTAAAAGCGTGAATCGAGGACTCGGTGGTGTAGTGGTTAAGTTTCTCGCCTATTGGTCGAAAGGTCCCGTGTTCAAACCCGATCAATGGCACCTTGTTTTCCTTTTTTATTTTTAATAATAAATGAAAAGACAAATTATTTGTAGATACAGTGGTATAAGTAATCATTAAAACATTATATTGCTTATTATAAAGTGACACATAACGATGATTTCTTATCAATGTTCTTTTTGGGGTCAAAGCATAAAAAACCGGTTGGAAATGTTTTTTTTTCATGAATTATGTAATAAATCAAATTGAAATTTAATTCCATTTGATATCTTCATTTAATCATAAAGAATATTTAACTAAAACTAATGCAAACATGTTGTTTCTTGAACCATTGCTTGGGATCGAACTGGGGTCCACTTGATCGATTCTGAATCACTAAAAAATGCTAGCCCATCGTTCCTCGGACTGAGCTATTGAGGCCAACTGATTTTTACTGAAAAAAAATCATGTACTAAAATGAAGGGCACCCCACGAAATATTTTTCAAAAAGTTGTTAGTTAAATCACCTTTAAAAAAACTTATCAGAGACGAACGACAGCAAAAAACTCCTTTTTGAACATTAACATTTTGCAAAAGGTGCTCATTTTTTCCCAAACCAGCTGAGCTACTCCTCCTTTTTTAGACAGCTTGGAACAGAAACAGAACACCTTTTGCAAAAACTAAACTGTTAAATGTAGCTAAATCACCTTTCATGAATAACAAATAACAGGTTATAAGACAATTGCCAGCACTTACAATCAATTTCCAATTAAGTATCCTCATTGATTATTAGGAAATTAATAAATGATCAAAAAAGATGTTCCTCAAACTGCAAAAATCTTCAAGCTAGGCAGAGTTTCCTCAAACTTTCCAAGCCAGCTGAGATTTGCTGGGGCCATATTCACCAAAAATCCTACATATCTGAGTGTGCTCGGATCCCAAGTCTAAGCATAAAATCTAAGTTTTGGCTTGAACTGAGAAAATTGATATTCATCAAAATGTAAGTGCACTTACATGTCAAGCCTGAGTGCATAATTTCAGGACAGGTTCTGACCAGTCCTACAAATCTAAGTTCACTCTCAGACAGGGTATTTCAGCTTATATTAACAAAATGAAAGCTATTTCAAGAGGCACTAGATAGGTGAAATGTCAATGATAGAAAATAAATGAGTGTTGCTTTTTCCATTATGACATTTCACTCTTGTTTATTTTTTAAATGTTTTTACTGTAATGATGAAAATCCATGCTAAATAATGTTATTCAATTTGTAATAAATGACATATTCAACTGAATTTAAGGAAACATGGAAAATGAACATGTGATTCTTGTTTCATATGCGTTAAAATGGCTAGATACTAATTCGTGTTCTGTGTACTGTTAGTATTGTTTCAATGCTAAATATAACAAGGGCTACACATACACAAAAGTAGACTACATGTATCTCCCATTGCTGATTGGTAAAGAGACGTTAGATGTCATGTATTGAATATTATATTCACAAAATTATGACTCCTGCATATAAGCTTTAATTATAATCCAAGCTATACTCGATAGCAAACCTAATTGGACAAAATATAGATATCAAAGAAATAATAATGAAAAACCATGATAAAATAATAGTTATAATAAAAAACATAGCGCCTATAACAATGTAGACTCTGTGTTGTGATATGAAATTTAACACATTAATACAAGTAGAAACTTTCAGTCGATTCAATATAAAGTATACGCCTTTGGTGCTTTATCAAACCTTTTTTGGTATGCATCTTAAATATGTTTCAGTAGCTAGAAAATACTTCTTTTATTTAACACTTTGGTAAAAGATTCCATGAACACGTGTTATTTTTAAACGAAAAACTATCAAGCTCCACAAAAAACAGGGTGTCAGTTCACTCTCGAGTGCACTCACGTAAGTTTATTTTCATGAATAGCTCTAAGACTCCAAACTTACGCAAGTGCACCCCACGAAGTACACTTCACAATTCTAAGTTCAAGCCTTAGACTTAGATGTAAGATTTTTGGTGAATATGGCCCCTGGGGAACACATTTTGTGAGGAAAAACTCGTAGGGCACTCTTCTCAAATGTGTTAATAATTCATAATCAAGGATATGTCAACTTGTTTTCAGTAAACATGAATATGTCATTAACCGGATTCATAAATAATGACCTAAAGGTCAATATTACCAAATCAGGTCAATAATACTTCATGTTTACTGAAGACAAGTCACCATCTGCTAATTGTTTATTGGAGAATGAATATTGAGGTGGCAAAAGCAACTTAAATACAAAGCAGCCTCATTGCATACTCCTGGTATCAACACTGAGAGAGAAACGGGAAGACAACTTTATAACTAATGAAAGCAAATATTATCAGTCACACAATTGACACAATTGTTTGTTCCATAATAAAACATTAACTATGTCTGCTTTGGATTATTGTATTAATTTGAGTTGCTTAATGATAATATACTAAAATCAATTCAATAATGGTATCGAATATGAAAAGGCTGACACCGAAAAATGAATGTGCGAACAATTATAGTTTTTAAAGGCATGTATTTGGAGGTTTAGAAAAATATAAGGAGTTTGGACCTGTCATACAGAGTTTGAGGTGATGCTTGACCTGAATGTGGGTTTATATGTTTGACCATTACATCATAATTGCGCAACTTAGCGCCACACGACATCTGACCTCAAGTTCCCTTGGATGAGTCCCTGATGTTACCCAGTTGTTCGAACCATACCTACCAAGCCGAACTTAAAGAGTAAGTGTCTATGACGCGACATATGATCACTTGCTAGACCAGTTCAAGCGTCGTAGATGCACTGTAGATTAAATAATGATACCTAAAATCCACATGAAATATGCTAAGGCACTGTGACTCGAAATATCCTTAGTTGTCAGTGAACATTGTAACCGGCCAATATTTGTGGTAATTGTACATATAAACACGAATGAAACAGTTCGGAATATTAGACGACATATGTCCACGCCATATGCATCCTGAAGAAATCTGCATACTTGATAATTACTGGCTTTGAGTAACTGATACGAGCGATAGAGTAAAATAAATAGTTTAGAGCTTAGAATACACTCTTTTAGTTATACCTATGATATTATTATATATGAAATAACCAACAATTAATATAACATTTCATGTAGTAATGACTGGAATATATAAGTGTTTGTATTATAATATGCCTATATATATATTTAAGGAATTCATCCTAATTGGTGTTTAAAAAATTAAAAAGGGGAAAATTCTATATAGTTACATTGATTAATGTGGTTACATGTGTTTGGTTGTATAGCATGAGTTTGCAAGAAGGTAAAGATGTGTATTAATTAATATATCTTATTGTAATTTTTATAGTTAAAGTCATATTCGTGTTTTTATACAAATATGCCTATAGCTATGTAAGGAATCCTTCAACAATGTATTTCAATATTCAAATAAATTGCTGTTTAAAATTAAGATACATCTGACGCGGAAATTAAGATACATCTGCATTGGTTGATATATTTACAAACATAACCCTGAGTAAAATAATCTATTCGAAAAAAAACTTTTGTTCGGGAAAAGCTGCAAGCAAGGAAGAGCTGCTGCAAGAATAAACATTCACCCGAATAAACCGTTGAGTACCCTCGCTTAGACTAAATAACATGTTTTTATATGTCAATATGGTATGATTCAATAATTTGTAGAAGAGCACCGCACGAGGTGTTCCTCAAAAAAGGTGTTCCTTTTCAAAATTGATCTAGCCACAAACTTTCAAAAATTGCCGACTAGCTACCCGAATTTACGGAACACCTTTTTGATTAATTTGGTATTTTTTACCAATACAGTTGAAATTGTATTTTATTTACATTCATATCCACATAGCTAAGCGTACTACATCGTTATTTATTGAAAAACACTGTGTTACACTGAAAATATACATGGATGAAACTGTGTCTATTTTATAGACTCGACCACGCTGATTTCGAATCTGAACTTTGAAATGTTTTATCACGATTCGTTTGTCTGTAAAATCGATCTATTATTTTTGGCATTTTTGATGAATTTCTATGGTTCTGATTTAAAAGTTTATGATTATTTTTGAAATTACAATGTAAACATACTCAAATTTTAGCGTTTTTGTTTTAATTTTCCGTAATCTTTCCAGCAAAGAGACTTTTGTCATCGAATAACATCTTCAACTAGGAAAATATTTGTGATATACATATAAATATTAAATTATTTTTTTTTCAAAATCATTCCTCATTCGAATTTCTGTGAACATATGTCTGAATATTCCTTAAATATTAATTAAACTGTTGAGGAATAATGATTTTGGTTCATACTTTTACATTTTTTCGATTATTTAAGACATGCAAAGCAACCGGAAGTTCAAGCTATTGTAATGCCAGTGCCTATTTTGTAAGAAACATAAAAATTGATGTGGGTTTTGACTTCGTTCTATTCATAATTTTACATTTATGCATTATAAGATAGAAACATGAATTGTGGAAATCGTTATATTGACAAACAACCCTAAAGCAAAAAAGGTATCAAGTTTACATGGACTTAAACGGGTCGCGCATTCCTTAAGATTGTGAGCTTGAATTTTATAATTAACATGGTTATATCACAGGTTCTAGGTATGATCATGGAGAATATTACAGTCTATCAGCCATAGCTTGGTAAATAAATTTAAACGAAATGTTTATCAGGATAACGACCATTGCATTTTATGAAAAATATGTATATTTTCTAGCTTCTCCTCACCTAATACTAAATTCATACAAATATCAAACATTTATTTTCAGTGCTTGTATTTGTAAACAGAGTCGATAGTATTCGATGTTAAGCCAGGGGGACATTTAATGTTTGGAAAAGCATAACATGTAGCCAATAACATGACAAACATGTTTAAAGAAAGTATTGAAAATATTTTCCGATTTATTTTCATGACCCTGCCTAGGGTATCCCTCTCTTAGAGAAGATATCAGAATATGTTAAGGCGCGTTCACCCGAAATAAAAGCGCATAAATCTGGGTGAACAGAAGGGATAAACTACTATGTTTTTATACAAATGTGGCTTCCAGTTTAATGCGCAAATGAGTGTTTTGAGCTTTATTTCAGACCGGGTGAACGCGCCCTAAGTTTGTATTTTTGGATAAAATATATCTTTTTAGTCAATATAGTGGTCAAACATTGATATAGAGTTAAGTCCAAATCGTTTAGAATCAATGCATTTGAAATATTAACCGAATTCAATTGGAGTAAATTTTGATAAAAAAGAGAAAAGAATGCAAAACTGAAAATGCAAATTACAGAAAATTGTGACGTGATGGAACAAAATGGATTCGTATTCAGCAGGCCAAAATCATATAAAAACACACTTTGCCTTTCAAGTATAAGTTTCAAGCTGCTAATTTGATTCACAGTGAAATTGGTATTATATTCAGGTATTTTAATTTTCATTTTTCACAAAAATTGTTCATTTCCCGATTGTAGCCACCTAGATGCGCGAGATAAGGTCAGCTAGCCACAAAAAAGGAATACTTTTTTGTAAAAATATTTTTCTAAACTTGATTATTTATTGCATGTTTCAATTTCTGGGGTGGTTTAAAACTAAAATCAACACAAAAAAAAATAGGTCGTGGTGTGACCTTCATTTGTACAGTAGATCTAGTACATGTGTTCTGTTATAGACGTATTAATCGGATTTTCGGACAAAATAAGGTCATTTTTGTCTTTGATCGTACATGTTGGTTCGCTCTTGAAATATTTTCACATGACATTTTGATCCATAGGTATATAAGCCATTTGACTATCTGCTTGAGTAATATCAGTTAAATATATGGCATAGTTATTGAGTAATTGACAGCCAAAAATTATCACTATCGAAATCGGCCTCATCAGATATTCGGACAGCGTGTATCAGATATTCGGACAGAATTATATAATATTTTTTTCTCCTAACAAATCCAAGATTTACCAATTATTATGAATTCTAAATTTCAAAAGGGGTCAAAACTAGATATTCAGCCCATATAGGACCTTGTATCAATAGGCTAACATCGGTCATATTTGAAATCACTGCACAGTGCCTGTCCCACCCCCTATAATTTAATGTGGATTTAATTATACGACATTTGAGGTGTCTTGTATCTTTTGAGTGACTTGTTTTAGTTTATTACATACTATTCTATAAAAGTAAATAATTTTAAGTATAATACGCCTTTCCTGGTGCGGGTAGGCACTTATGGATAATTGCGAAATTCAGAGAAAACTTGGAAAACTATATTAAATTGGCTATATTCTGTTTAAATTTGGATAACAAAAACGATTAACACCAAAGTGAAAATGCAACATCACTCCATTCACCCCATTTAATATTTTCAACAAGATGGAAATTCATTTGAAATGTAATTTTACTTGGATTAAACTGAATCCCCATCCCCTATCTTTTTCATTAATACCGGGCTATATCTATACATGAAGATATTTCCTTATTTTGAATATATCCTTTTTGTATTTTTTTCAGAAGATACTTATATATCTATTTGATTTTTTTCATTGTTTTCTTAATAAGAACTTTTGAATTGGCAATCCAATCATATACCGGTGTCAGATGTAAAACATTAAGTTGACTCATTATCAACACATTACTTAAATGTGTTGATAACGCGTTTATATGCGTTTATATGCATGTGCATGATAATCATTGTCAAGTAACATTATCGTATTAATTAAAACCTAGGATTTTCTATAAATAGTTTTAATATGTGATAAAACTGACATTTCCAATCGAAATATGCCATTTTTAGTAAGATAACATATTAATATAATGTATATAAAAGGCTTAATATTCAGTTTGAATCACTTTCCAAATTTAGAAAGTGTTAATTAAAGGGCTAAGTGAAAATATTTTTGAAATTCTGTCTGAAATTCCGATGAGCCCGATTTAGCTACCTACATTTTTTGGCGACGAATTGCTGAATAACTATTCTATATTTTCTACTGATATTACTAAATCAAATAGTTAAATGGCTAATGTACCAATATGTCAATATGTCAGCTTAACAAATCTAATAATAAAACGTACAAAAACAATCAAACTAAAAAAAGTGCTGATTTTGTCCGAAAATCCGATTAAGTCTTCTATAGCATGAAATCGAATAAAAGTAAAGATATGCATTAATTAATATAATTAATATAATTTATTATCATTTTTATAGTTTAAGTCACTCTCACACTTCCAAAATATTCACACAATAGATAGTTCAGAAGCCAATTTCATCGTGTCATAATTTTAGCCAACATCAGTATAAGTGCGCAATAATTTTATTCCTCGATCTATATATGTTATAGGGTATCTATTCGGTTAGGGCAAGTATACTTACCCTAGGGTAAGTATACTTGCCCTGATTTTTTAGGGTAAGTATACTTGCCCTGATATTTTTCAGGGCAAGTATACTTACCCTGGTTTTTGGCCTTCCAAAAATGAAAGATACCCTAACTTGGTATGTCCATTATATGCACAAGTTATTCATGGGGTGAGTGATTTAAACGCTTCGCTTTCTGAGTGGAACCTATTGATCTGATTATTAGCTTAACTCCGTACGCACTTTTTCGACAATGGTGTTTGACTTGAATAGTTTTAGAGTTGTTGATAGTAGAATACTAGCAATTTAAAATAAGTGTTTAGACATTTAACACGGGGTTTGATCTGAAGGGCATTATAGTGAATTATCATACACAAAATGTAATTAAAATAAGTTGTATCTTTAAATGCTAACACAGGTTAAGAAATTCAAGTAAAACTTTCTTATTTCATTGCATTAAAACTCTCATGAAAAACTATATATATTTATAGTTTCATAAATTGTCAATATCTCCAATGCATTATTCTCTATATTCGTTTACATTTGAATAATCGATTTAATCTAAAACTGCTTTAAAAAAATCAGTACATCTGCAAACGGAAGTCACACCTGCACGCTAGACAAATGATTTCCCTTAACCTTTACTAATTTTCATGACAACATGACTAACGGACAACGTGTGCTCGGGAACATTTGCAGATTTAAAAAGATAATACATAACGCACAATTATGTCCAATGACATTAAAACGACACATTTATTTTCAAAAGTAACATCTACCCCTTAATAAATCCTGACTATCAAATAGAACTCATTTCTTATTTTTACATGAAAGGCACGTGCGAAACGTTTAATGTCAATAGCAAGAACGAAATGATCTACTCATTGATCCAGAACGAAACGCTCTACTCATCGAGGCGAAGTGTTCGACTCACTAAGCCCCCAATAATAATAACTCTAAGGTGGTGATAGATTTACTAAACCTTCAATTTTAATTGCAATCAATACCCATTTACACAATTGCTATGAGCGAAACGTTGTACTCATACTCATCCAGCGAAACCTTTAACTCACTCACTCAAATGAATAACTCGTATGTTTATATCAAATTAGGGTATCTTTCATTTTTTGAAGGCCAAAAACCAGGGTAAGTATACTTGCCCTGAAAAATATTAGGGTAAGTATACTTACCCTAACACAGTCAGGGCAAGTATACTTACCCTAGGGCAAGTATACTTACCCTAGGGCAAGTATACTTGCCCTAAAACGAATAGATACCCTGTGACATATACATGACCATTGCAAACATGACATCAGCATTCCACGAAATTACTTTGTGATTCTGATACAATATGGTATATATTATCAATAATTGCGAAAAGTGTCGGATTCTTGTGCAGCTGTGTTATTGCATAAATAAAAGCAAACATCAATTGATTACTGTTAAAATGATACTACAAGCATAAAATATAAAACGCTTCATTTTCAGCATATTACAGAACTTCAGCAGAATTTTAAATGCAAATCCTGAAATATATAAACCTACATATAGTTTTGCTATGTCAATGCACATTTCTTGTGTTTGATACAAAAACCAGTATGACAATATTAAAGTCAAATTAGAACGAAATAGAAAGTATATGTTAACTATAAAACCATAAAATTTGCATTGGGTATTGAATAACGATTCACAACTAAAATATGTTATCTGACATTGGAATAAATATACAAAATCCTAACTAACAGTAACAATACATGACGATGCGAAAATATTAATTGATAGAGTTCGAATCACAAGAGATGATACATGAACTGGAAATTGGTTCATTTTGACCCCTCCATTTCTTCCATAGCCGAAATAACTCCAGCCCGTATCGATGGCGGAATCGATTTGAGCGATACAGTCGATCGATCCACCATACTGGATCGGACACTCTCGATATTCGATGGAATCGAAATGAGCGAATGAGAGCTTGCCGTATCAGGAGCTGTGCTCTGATTGGACGAATCCAGAAGAGTCGAATCTCCGCCATATTTGGTCCTATTTTCATTGGTTTTCTTGTCTTTATCTGTGCATAATATATATAGAATGATGATTATAATAAGAAACAGGAGACTCGCGGTCACAGTTGGTAACACGATTTGCAGAATGGTCGTCCGCATCTTTTTCTTATCGTTGCTTTCACTCTTTTGTGCACTCGGTTGGGATAACGCTGAACACTTGCGCTCAACGTTTGTATTCGATTGGCCAGTTTCATCCATGATGCTGAATAACACCTCAACGCAGATTTCATAACTACTTGAATCATCTACTTCTGTGATCACGTATGATCTCGTGTCGTTCGAGAGCGTGTCGCTGACGTGTCGTCTGCTTCCGGTACGGTCGGATTTGTGGGTAATGCGAATTGCAATTATTTGCTGCAACAGAGTTAAAAGGATCACTTGCAATCGTTGCTTGAAGAAACAATAACTTTGAACATGTTATGGATATTTTTTTAAGTTCGAAATTTGACATTTGAAATTAGTATTTCATCCAGATAAATTATATACCCTATTTGGTCGACGATTGGTCTGCATACTAGGAGAGAGGAATCCTTACGTCATCGGTTTAAGTTTAATGATTTCAAGCGAAAACATAAACAAAAATCGAATGCTTTGTGATATGTATTTTGCAGTAGAAAGAAACTATTCGATCGCAAACAAATTATCGTGCCAAAATATTGGGTCAAATGATAAACTATTTCCAATCATACAACCTAATCAAGCTCTTAAATTCAACTATACAGCATTTGACTTCTTACCTCTTCCGCATGGATCTCCCACCATACCAGGATCTCATCACTTGTAGCGAACTCAAGATTCATGACAATGCGGTCAACCTGGGATGCGGTATTACCACTGGTTATGGCGGGGCCTCTTTCTGTTGTCAGTATAGTCTGACGGGTTGAACTTGGCTGGGGAGTTGTATCCATGGTAGTTATATGCGTGGTTATTGAGGGAGTGCTCCTTAAGGGGGAGCTTGTGGGTTGAGTACTCAGTGTACTTGGTCTAGCACTTGTAGATATTGGAGTGGTAGTACTAAAAGAGCCGGCTGTGGTAGTTGATGGAGTGGTACGCGGGGTGGTTGGAGTTGTAGTGCTAGTCTCAGTACGGCCAATAGTACTGGTACTCGGATCAAGCGTAGTGGAACTTATCCTATATATCGTAGAACGGATAGTTGTATGGTCAAGTGTACTGATTGTACCAATGTCAGAGGTCGATGTAGAGCCTTGTGTTGGAGTGCTGGACATTGTTGATGTCATGGTTGTAGATAGTAAAGATTGAGTAGATAACGTTGTCGCAACGGACGCCTGTCTTGTAGTGGAGGTTGATAAGGTCGAAATAATCGCCGTCGCACTAATAGATGAGGACAACGTCGATGACGTCATGCGGGGATCGGGTGAAGTTGGTGTGGTTCTCTGTGTCGTTAAAGTAACAGTTGGTGTTCTGATTGTTGTTGTACGTAGGCCTGACTCGGTTGTACTGGCTGTCAGGGTCGTGTCCCGTTGTGTCGTAACGAGTGGCGATAAGGAATGGGTAGTTGTGCTTGTTGTGCTAGAAGGAGTCGTTGTACGTGAAGATGTATGGCGATTCCAAGGAGGCATGGTTTGGGGTGTGGTACTCAAAGTAGAGGTGTGCCTATTCCATGGACGAAGAGTGGTTCCTGTAGTGGGAGTACGTATGGTAGGTGTAGTTATAGTAGTTGTAGTACTGGAGGAGCTGGCTGTGGTTGTTGATAGAGAAGTACGCGGGGTAGTTGGAGCTATCGTGCTAGTGATTGTTGATGAACTGGTACTTGAAGCAGTTGGTGTACTGCGTTTAGTAGTAATAACCGCATGCGCAGTGGTCGTTGGTGTCATTGTTGTTGTTGGGCTAGTGGCACTTGTTTGCGGCGTTGTTTTGATTTGCGTTGTGGAAGTTGTCAATGGTGAAGTAGGCGTGGTGGATGTCATTTGCGTTGTAGATGTAGTGACTGGCGGTGTGGTAGAAGTGGATGGTGTTGTAGGTGATGTGATTGGCGTTGTAGTTGTTGTACTTGATGGTGTCGCAGCGGGGGTTGGCTTTGTAGTGGTAGTGGTTGGCGTTGTGGGTGAAGTGGTTGGCGCTGTAGTGGTAGTGGATGGCGTTGTAGTTGTAGTTGTTGACGTTGAAGTGGTAGTTGTTGGCGTTGTAGTGGTAGCGGTTGGCGTTGTGGGTGTAGTGGTTGGCGTTGTAGTGGTAGTGGATGGCGTTGTAGTTGTAGTTGTTGACGTTGTAGTGGTAGTGGTTGACGTTGTAGTGGTAGTGGTTGGCGTTGTAGTGGTAGTGGTTGGCGTTGTAGTAGTGGTGGTTGGCGTTGTAGTTGTAGTGGTTGGCGTTGTAGTTGTAGTGGTTGGCGTTGTGGTGGAAGTGGTTGGCGTTGTGGTTGTAGTAGTTGGCGTTGTGGTTGTAGTAGTTGGCGTTGTAGT
>LQRL01111520.1:0-17551 GCA_001703475.1 Hydroides elegans
ACATTCGTTTAACAGAATAAACATGCTTTCTCGATTTTCTCATATTATTTACAGAGGAGGTGAAAGTGGCCCATGACTCTCCTTTAAGCTCTACTATTAACACAGATGTTTTGTCAAATCATGATTTTTTTTGTAGGACAGTTTCCAGCATTTTAATTGAGAAATCGGAACCAGCAACAGAAGGGCCAGCAGCTGAAGGGCCAACGGATTTAGAAGAATCTACGTCATCTGCTGTTTTGGAGGCACCTTCAACCCCTGATCGCGAATCTGAAGATATTGCAGGAACATCTTCCCCACAGAATGCCCCGAAAACTCCTACCGAGAGAGTGAGACCACCACCCGGCAAGGCCAAAAAGAGAAAGATGGATCCGGTTGACGAAAAACTACTAGATTACCTAGAATCCAAAGCCAAAAAAACGCCTATTGAGCAATGTCCAGACCAACAATTTTTAAACAGTCTACTTCCAGATTTGCAAGGGCTAGAGGGCCAAACCAAACTCGTGACAAAAATTAAAATAATGGAGGTTTTGATTGACGCGAAAAAAAATCAATCCCCGTCTACATCAATTGAGGAACAATCTTCGTAGACATGTGAAACTTTACTCTGCTATTTCTTGATTGTATAGTTTACTTCTTGAAATAAAAAAAAAGTACTCACCTTGATTATTTTATTTCCTAATTAACTTATTTCTTAATCCTTAATTAAACTTAATTTTCTTTGCAAATGACTTAAGATTTATAAACACAGACTTTATTTAGTCTACATTATAAGACACATTGGTTAAAAGTAGTATGACAGTTATGTTTATGTTTTTTCATTACTTCCCGCATACATGCCAAACATTGCAAACAATGACCAAACAGTCTGTCGCTAAATGTCTCGCTTTTCCTCTCGTTTGGGCTCTCGCTTTTTACTTGGTTTGTCCGAGTAATCTCTCGTTCTCGCATTCGTTCTCGCATTCGTATTCGTTCTCGTTCTCGTTCTCGTACTCGTGTCAGTGGGCGCGCGCCTTAAGTATTCAAATTTCACTATTAACTTGTATCAAATGCCTATTCTTCACAACAGTGCAATAGCAAGACTATAAATCGTATGAAGGGTTTCTTGCATAAAGGTAAAAGCCAATAAAGTAGGTGTTTGTAATGATCATGATAATGCTTAACATGACTCCTGATCCATGTCACTTAATGATTTAACATTGCTGAAAATTTGCGTTAGTCATAAGCAACGCTTCTGCTTGACATTTATCGAAATCAAACATGTGACAAATATTTTAAAATTCTGTTTGAATAGTTTTTAGGCACAGATTCCATCAAAATATTCTCCTGACACCATTGATACATAAAATATCCTTTTTTTTTTACAAAAGGAAACATCAAAACGTGACGTCACGCGGCTTACCTATTGACGTCTGCACCAAAGTAGAGCAACGTCCGGACGACGTTAATGTTTTTCTTTCTCACAGCTTTACGCAAGGCATTGTCACATGAGTTGTTTTCCACATTCAATTGGGCACCTACATGAAAACATGAGCTATAAGTAATAATTGGGTTCTAAGCAATAAAAAAGATGCACCAAATTTACCTTAGCCGAAATAGTGATAGATGTTCATGTTCAATTATTTATAATCTATAAAATTGAATTAATGAAAAGTGTTAATATTAATCTCGTTGGTTCACAGAAATAGAAATGCGATTGAATTTATGGACAAAATTCATAAACTGGAATATCGAAAGATTTCACCCGAAAACAAACCATGCAATCATTTAACATCTGATAAAATCTATAATTTATAGAGGTCCTTACCGAATCCTTGAATATTCAATCTATGAATTAGTTACCAACTATTTTATCCAGCCTCATTTTATCTATCAATAAAAAATTTACAAACGATCTAACCTGCAATGCATAGTAGACGAATGACTTCAACGTGGTCAGAGTCTGCTGCCAGTAGCAATGGGCTCTGCCCACCCGTGTCCAGCACGTTCACTTGAGCTCCGCATTTGATAAGCCGGTCCACGTTCTTTGGAAATCCTGTTAAGACAGAAAAGGTTATAGGAACAAAGCTATTCGTGGCCTTTAGCATATCTTGATTGCATCAAGTGGATATGTTCCACATTTAACATACCTTGACTGTTTTTAGCATTTACATTCCACAGAAAAACATTTTGACATTTCATGCCAAAAACGTAACCTAGAGTCGGTCATGAATTACTAAATTTAATTGCTATCCTTTCTTAAACATGTTTGAGTGCAATACGTTATTTATTGAACGGGCATCTAATATTCTTAATCATTGCACGTACCTTTCATTGCTGCAATGTGTAAAGGTGTACGCCGATCGTCATTGAGTCCGTTTATGTCGGCGTTGGTCTTGAGCAACTGGTCAAGAATGGCTGAGGTAGGAAGGACGGCGGCGCAGTGCAGGGGCAGGTCTTTCTGTATAAATAAAATATACATGTATATGATATCTAATTTGATTCATGTATAATAGGAAATGTGTCCGAATCACAGAGCTATACAATGTGTCAATTATCTCAATATAGACCAATGCTACACCAACAATAACATTGAGAACAATATGAGAATCTATTGCCCCCGAGAGTTCAAAATACAACAAATTCACAATCATTTAACCAAAAAGATCCGGTGTAATTAATTTGACTAACATTTCACAACAGGGGTTTGAGGTGAATCGGACGTTATTTTTAATCATCCCTGTAAGGTGATGGCTTAACTTAATCATCTTTTAAACCCGATTTTGCTATTGCATAACAAGCTTACATTGAACATGAAGGAAGCCGGGTGTTCAACATCAGCACCATGCTCAATCAGCGTGGCAACTGCTTCCTCTTGTTCGTGTTTGATGGCAAAGTAGAGGGCGCTATCTCCCCCGGAGTTTAATTCCTGCAGCATAGAAGCTACATATTTAGAAAAATATCTATTATATAATTATAAAGAAGAGGAAATAAGATTTCATGAATGATTTTAAATCTAGGCAGATCTTCTTAAGTTGAACTCTATAAATTGGTTGACTTAAAAAATAATGAAATAATTCATATTAAACTTGATATATCCTGGACATCACAGTGTTGCCCTTTTAAGGAACTTACCTTGGAAAAGTAACCTATTCTATTAATGTTACGGTTATAAGTCATTTGAACAGCCCAGTGTTTTACTCATGCCTAGGCCTTACTTGGACATCAGCACCCTGTCGAAGCAGGTAGTTGATAATATCCACAAAGCCATTCTTGGCAGCTATGTGCAGCGGCTTCAGGCCATGTCGGTCCTCCTCTTGGAGATTCGCACCCCGCTCTATTAAGCACTTGACGGCCTCTGTGTATGTGATGGAGGTTGCAATAGATTTGTTTTAGCAACAAGGAAGTATTTGTGAAACACGATAAGGCCCCAACCGCCCCCAAAGTCGAAGGGGGATGGGTTTTTGTAGATTTTAAATATATTTTCTATGAAAACCGCTATTTTTGGCCAATTTTACAACTTCCGGTCGGATTTTTTTTACCGAAATGGTCAAAAGGCAAATCTAAGGACCAAGACCTTTCATTTGAGCCTATAACCAAGTCTCTATGACCTTCCGTGCAAAGGTTCTAGCTCGTACAAGCTCATGTCTTGAAAACCGCTATTTTGGTCTATTTTGGCCAATTTGACCACTTTCGGTGGGGTGGTTTTGACCATTTTTGACCGAAATGGTCAAAAGGCACATCTACGGACCAAGACCTTTCATTTGAGCCTATAACCAAGTCTCTAAGACCTTTTGTTTAAAAGCTCTAGCCCGTACAAGCTCAAGTCTTGAAACATAGGCATCAGAGATGCAAAGCCCCCAGCCTATGCAAAACATTCTTTATCACGAATATTTTCTAATAAAAAGAAGGTCAAAAGAAATATCTTTCTCACAACGACTTTCTTACAACGTATTTCTCACAACGTCTTTTTCACAACGTCTTCCCACAACGTCTTTCTCACACCGTTTCCCTAACATATTCGTCCACATACGTAGTCCTCACAACGTCACAATATACGTGTAATATTTCTGTGCTGTACAAATGTCCCAAAATATCTGGAATTCGTTTAAGTTCAAACCCGGTAATTTCGACAATTTTCGGTCGATCAAACTTAAACCTCGACGATGCACATCTGCAATATATATTCTTACCCTGTGTGAAGTTTCAAAACCCTAGGACAGAGGCTTCATACCAAAGTGCCGCGGACAAAGTGGTGTATAAATATCCCAAAATATCTCAAATTTGTCTAAGTTCAAACCCCCGTAATTTCGACAATTTTTGGTTGATCAAACTGAAACCTCGACGTTGCACATCTGCAATATATATTCTTACCCTGTGTGAAGTTTCAGAACCCTAGGATAGAGGCTTCATACCAAAGTGCCGCGGACAAAGTGGTGTATAAATATCCCAAAATATCTCAAATTCGTCTAAGTTCAAACCCCCGTAATTTCGACAATTTTTGGTCGATCAAACTGAAACCTCGACCTTGCACATCTGCAATATATATTCTTACCCTGTGTGAAGTTTCAGAACCCTAGGACAAAGGCTTCATACTGAAATGTCGCGGACAAACTATTGTATCTCAAATGTTAACAGACGGACAGACGGACGGACGGACGGAATGGGGGATAGCAATAGCCCTCAGCCAAATTGGTTGGCTGGGGGCTAAAAACCATTATTTTGGGCTATTTTGGCCAATTTGACCACTTCCGATGGGATGGGTTTGACCGTAATGGTCAAAAGGCACATCTACGGACCAAGACCTTTCATTTGAGCCTATAACCAAGTCTCTAAGACCTTCCGTTCAAAAGTTCTAACCCGTACAAACTCAAGTCTGGAAAAACCGTTATTTTGGGCTATTTTGGCCAATTTGACCACTTCCGGTAGAGTGTTTTTGACCGAAATGGTCAAAAGGCACATCTACGGACCAAGACCTTTCATTTGAGCCTATAACCAAGTCTCCATGACCTTCCGTTCAAATGTTCTAGCCCGTACAAACTCCAGTCTGGAAAAACCGCTATTTTGGGCTATTTTGACCAATTTGACCACTTCCGGTAGGGTGTGTTTGACCGAAATGGTCAAAAGGCACATCTACGAACCAAGACCCTTCATTTGAGCCTATAACCAAGTCTCTATGACCTCCCGTTCAAATGTTCTAGCCCGTACAAGCGCAAGTCTTGAAAAACCGCTATTTTGGGCTATTTTGGCCAATTTGACCACTTCCGGTAGGGTGTGTTTGACCGAAATGGTCAAAAGGCACATCTACGGACCAAGACCTTTCATTTGAGCCTATAACCAAGTCTCTATGACCTTCCGTTCAAAAGTTCTAGCCCGTACAAGAAAGCGATGACAGACAGACAGACGGACAGACAGACGGACAGACAGAAGGACGGACAGACGGACGGACACCCCAACTCTATAGGCCCCCAACTTTTGGGTTGGGGCCTAAAAAGTTATTAGCTAGATATACATTGAAATCCATACCCGGCGTACTTAACTCTGTGTTTCCAAAAATAGTCCAAATAATATAGGTTTTACATTACAATATCTTCCATTTACTATTGATATAAAAAAAAACATTAAACTTGCACTAGTAATTACCATAATTTCCTTTTTTAACAGCTAGGCAAAGCAAGGGATCGCTACTCCTGGAGACCGTGAAATTATTTATCGAATTAATTAGTTTTTTAAATGCTTCTGTATTTTCATCCCTTAACAGCTTTCTCAAATTGCCTTCAATTGCATGAAAGCCATTCTTGGATTTCGATTTTGTCTTATTCATCGTTGAACCTAGAAAATAATTAATGAAATTTTGATAGTCTTTCGGTCATATTCTATCAAAAACTGGAGTAATATAAAACACAAATAAAACAATTAATGCATCCTTAGTTCCTTCTTTAAATATTGTACATGCCTCTGAAGAACGTGGTGTAAATTTACGGTAGGCCCGTCTTCGGCACCTCGGCCATGAAATGATCGAGTGAAGTTTTTTTGTGTGTTTGCAACGGGAGCGTTCAAAATGTAAATGGTGTATTGGTAAGCTTGAAAGTGACAGGTAATGCATTATTTTAACTTTTACTGAAAACACTTTCGAAACGAAACATCTTCTCTGACTCGTAAATGTTGTAGACAAATGTGTAAACATGCAGTCTCAGCTAAATGAAAAGTAAAACAACCTAACACATGCATTTATTTCTATTTGACTATTTGACATTTCTGAAGCAAGTATAAAATAGTATGAAGCAAATATATTACTAATTATTGACAAACTTTGATTTTCCTGGGATCATAATAGGGGGATTGGCAACTCATCGGAAAATATTCGTTTCGAATGCTATTTTTTCCGTACTATGACTGTGACAAAAATACTTATATAAGTCTCAATTTTACATTTGGGAAAACCCAGCGTTTTTTTTTTACCATTTTCATGCACCTTTTGAAAAATAATTTCTTTCAATGACAATATTTATAAATATAATTATGACGTTGCAAATAAGCTGTAAATAATATATAATATATCACATTTTTTGCAAAATTTCGATAAAAAAATAAAAAAATTGTATAAACTTTGAAGTCGATAAAACAGACAAAATAAGTAAATTATTGTATTTTTAAAACTGATTAAAAATATATGTAAGGTATATGATATAACCAAAAAATAATAAAAATAATAAATTAAAGTCATTTAATATCACATGGTAAAATTTCAAAGTGATTAAATAATATACATATTATTATTTAAAAAAAAAACGTCAGTTTCTTGTGACTTATTTTTTCAAATGTGCAAAAAGTGCTGTAACAGTCATCGCAGGACTGTTTCGATTGAATTTGGTGGAGTTGCACATCCTCTTGTATTATGGTCCTTGGATTTTCGAACCCGTGAGTAAGCAATGTTGCTTATGACAATAAAATCTTACATTATCGCTCATGTCAAGAAAGATTAACATGAATATATATATGAATGCATCTTTAAATGTGCTTGATCATACAAAGATATGATCGTCAAATAAGAAAGTACTATCGGATAACTACAAAACAAAGCTAAACAGGTTAACTCACTTGTGCAAAAATCATCAAAATGTAGGATAAAGTTATACCATTTTCAAAACACAAGAAAGCGGCAAAGTGCCGGTAAGTTAGAGGCTAGAGCAGACTACATACTACAACGGGAACAGGACTTAGAAGAGTAGTTTGGATACAATGTATTGTCTGAATCACACTTTTGAGCCTTTTAGGTAGGTTTTTTTTTATTTATAGAAAGGATCAAACAAGGTCTTTTATGTAAGTTATACCCATAGAACAATGAGAGTATCGACTACAATTGATAAGAATTTGATGAAATCACATGTTCCATGCAAATAATCGACGGAATCCTCGTTTTTTTTTAATGGAAATCCGTTCCAACCCGCATTCGGAAAGTTGAGCCGTTTTCGATCTTTATACAGGAGTATCTACCTTATGTTATCTAATGTAGATTCTGACTACCAGGTCTTCCTAGACTCTATGGTCAGCTCACTTCTTGTGCCGAATAGTATTCGGTGTTTGGTCGACTAGAGTAATGCAATTTTGATTTATAGTTGTACATTATATCTTGGTTGCTCCAGAATTTGTCTAATCTACTTTTGAATGTGTTTAGGCTTGGTGCGCTAACCACGTTTGATGGCAGGGAGTTCCACGATAATACAACTCTTTGTGTGAAGGACTCCGATCTGAGTTTCCTATTTGATCGACACTTTACTAGGGTTAGATGACGACCTCTCAATACCTTTAGTTGCTTCAACATTCCGTAAGCTTAGAATGGGTGCAGCCTTATCATCATATAATCCATGTAGTATTTTAAACACCTCTATCATATCGCCCCTCATTCTACGGTACACTAGTGTTGGTAACTTTAATTTTCGTAGCATTTCTTCATATGTGAGCTGGTCCATTCAGGTAGCATTTTTGTGGCTCTTTGTTGAACACATTCAATGGCATCGATATATTTCATTTTGTAAGGAGACAAGACACTGTTGCCATATTCCAAATGAGACCTTACTAATGCTTTGTATAACGGCAAGAACATTTGACAATTAAGGAATTTATATGAACGCCTAATCATCGCACACAACCTGTTGGTTTTATTTTTTTTTCGCTTATATGTTAATTAAACTCCGAGGATAAATCAAAGGTCACACCAATATCCTTTTCACTACTGACTGTTTCTAACTTGTAACTGGCATCGCTACTATTGATATAGTAATTCCTACTGATTGAACCATTCACTGATAGCAGTTTACACTTCTCCTTGTTAAATCTAAGAAGCCACTTGTCACTTCATTTCATTATTGTATCAATGTCACTTTGCAACAGTTTAGTATCCTTATCTTCTTTAATAATCCTAAATAGTTTAGTATCATCAGCGAATAAATAAGCTGAGCTTGACAGAGATTCACAGTTACCTTTTATAAATATAATAAATAATAGGGGCCCTAAGACACTCCTTTGTGGAATACCACTTAATACTTTGGACCATGACGAAGGAGTCCTGTTCACGATCACTCGTTGAACGCGATTATTCAAAAGGTCACTTATCCCACTGAGAAGCGGGTCAGTTATCCCATACGATTCCAATTTACATAATAATCGTTGATGCGGCACAGTGTCAAAAGCTTTCATAAAGTCAAAATACAAACAGTTAATTTCATAACCTTTATCGACCGCTAGTGACCATTCATCGATAATATTCAATAATAGTAGAACAGTGAACCTTTTTGGTTAAAAAACATATTGCTTATTACTAAATAATTCGTTTTTATTCATAAAGTTTGAGACATGATCACGTACAAATTTCTCCATTGTTTTGCAAACCACACTTGTTAAACTGACAGGTCTATAATTTGATGCCATTTTGTTATCCCCTATTTTAAAAAGAGCTGATACATTTGCTTTCTTCCACACGTGTAGAAGACATTTCAGATTTAAAGAATTCTTCATTATTATAGATAGTGGCTTACACAATTCACTAGCGGTTCCTTTCAGCAAGTGGGGATGCATTTGATCTGGACCACATGCTTTGTTTATATCGAGATCAAGTAGTTTCTTTTTCACCATAGATTCAATTATGATAATATTATCCATTTCATAATTCACTTTCTTTTTATCCAACATAGGTAAAGCACCATTTGAGTTCTCAGATACATAAACACTAGCAAAGAAATTAGATAATATTTGAGCCTTTTCACTGTCTGTTTTGCTTTTAGTTGTTCTAGTATTATCGGTTTATAGATCAGAAACACCTATTAGTTTTGTTTTTGACTTAATAAAACTACACACGGCTTTTGGGTCTGTTGTAGTTTTAAAGCTATATCCATCTCATAATTTCTACGAGCCATTTTTTTATCATATTTTTTCCTTTATTCCTTGCTTTATCATATTTTTTTCCTGGTATTAGGGTCTCTGATTTTTTTGTTTATTCCATAGTCGATTTTCTTTCTTATAGCTTCCCGTTGCTCTTTCAATAAGGGAAATCTTTTATTTGTGTTCACACTCACTTTCTTTATTGGACCTTATTTTTCTACAATCACATTAACTTTATTCGTAAATGATTTCCATATTGTATCCATATTATCACTTTCTAATGAAGAGTTCCAATCTATATTTGAAAATTCCTCATTCATCGAAGTGAAATCTGCTTTCCGATAATAGTATTTTGTTTTGTAATACTGGATTTTTTGTATGCTACACAAATAATCACACTTCATGATCACTTTTTCCCAGTGGGCTTTGGCGTTCTAGAGTGTCAATGTATTCCTCATTGTCTACTAAGGTAAGGCCAAGAACATTGCTCTTTTCATTAGATTTATATCTAGTTGATTTCGATACACACTGCTGTAAGAAACTATCCCTAACTGTTTCTATAAAGACACTTTCTTTTGAATTACTAGCACTGTTTGTTGTCCATGTATTCCAGTTAATATTAGGTAAGTTAAAATCTCCTATCAGTAACACTTTATTATTTTGTCTGCTTACTGATACAATCACTTGATTCAGTTTATCTTTATGATCTTGATTAATATTTGGGCTTCGATATACACAACCCAGAATTAACTCCTCAGTGTCATTTATTTTTAACGATACGAATACAGTATCGTTGTTGCATACTTAGTCTATATCATCAATTATAGTAGCTTTGAGCAGATTGTTTACATATATAATAGCACTTCTTCCTACGGGATTTACATTATTAAATATATTATATCCTTCGAACTGAATTTCTGATATATTTATCAAATATCGACTGTTCTTTTGTTTCACTTAATAATGCAGATCACATCATACTGCTCACAACTCAAACGAACTTTCAATTCATCAAATTTGTTAAACAGTTAGTCAGCATTTTTATTTTAAAAAAACTTAACTTATTGATACTTTCATTTTTAGTTTAATTTCCTTCAGCAGATTTCAAGGGGTCAGCATTTAATGTTCAAAGTTTACTATTTTTCTGCTCCATGGGAGTCCTCTCACCCTGTAGAGGTATTTCCCCTGGATTTGGTTCGACATTTCCTTAGCTTTCTCATACATTTGTTTTCCCTCTTCACGTTCTAATTTTGTCATATCATGGTTAACTCTGATATCTCTATATTCATCTTGCTATTTCAGTTTGTTCAGATTTCTGAAGATTTTTTTCTTTGTATCCTCATGATCGACAGAGACTAAGACTACACGCTTTACATCACTTTGTTTTTTTCCTAAGCGAGCTACATGTTTGCGAGCTTCAAGCTTGCATCTTAGACTTGACTTGAACTTAATCACTTTTCATTTTTTTCTAATTCATTTGCTATATCGTCAATTTTCTCGTCGAACCTTTTAATTGTCAAATAGAAGCTTACATTGATGTGCAATTGCTTTTTCGGTTTTGATTGCCTCAAGGGCCGGATTCGAACAGCTTTATGTAAAACGAAAAATGTCATTTCGTTAATTGATAAACCTGAGCATTTGCTACAATACAATTTGTTACATCTGACACACGATATCTTTTGTTTTGTCGTGCTTTTGCATCCATGACATTGATTTTGCTTTGCACTAGCAGCCTGCTTTACATTAGTCACACCCTTAAATGATTGTCTAGGTGACTCTGATTCATCGTTATTATCAAATCTAGTAGGCGGGCGCCTTTTTCTTTTTGCTGAGTTAGATTGACTTGAAAAAGCTAAATTTTCATTTTGATCAAAGGCTACATTTTCACATTTTGAACAGAGACTAGTAGCACCGTCAATAGCAACGACTCCACTCGAGTCACCACAGTTTGAACACTTCATTTTAAAAAGTTCGATAATGTAGCAAAGTATCAAATTTCTGCAGTCATTATTTTTTTCACAAAAAAAGTTTTTTAAAGTTGCACTACTATCATTGTTGTTTGATTTGTTTTCCTTTTTAGCAATGTTAACTCCTTTTAAACCACTTTAATTAAACATAATTCACTTTAGTTTAATATTCCTGCAATGCATTAGTCGCAGCTATCCCGCTATCAATTCGGTGAAATATCGATTCTGCTTGAAAAAAATCTTCCTTGCTGGCATTTTCACAGAAAAGAACAAATATAAAAATATCCGAACATTTATTTGAAAAAATAAGGTCGATAAAATAGGTTTTTACACGAAAAAACTCGTTTTGTAGCAAATGGGAATAATGCAGCAGTCAGTTAAACGGCTTTTCACGTTGTGTGTGTGGACTAAAGGTCCAGGCTCAAATAGCTGAGCGTGCATGTGCGTTGATTGTATGGTGTTTACACGCTACTAATCCAAATGGATTATTCAAAACAAGTTTTTTTAATGATAAAAATCGAGAATAAAAGCAAATCTAGATCATTCATTTATCTTAAACACCACAAACACAGAATGTCCCTATAAAACGCAGAAAACAAATGTGATTGTACACCGCTTAGTCCGTTGTTGCCTTATACACATGTCATAAAACCGTTTCTGTCGAAATCCCACGAGATGAGTTAACTGACCAGCAACCAACGAGAGACTTTCGTATAAAATACATACATGGTTTACTCATGCGATTAATTACTTGCCGAGGGTAGCATCTTACAACGTTGATTAAGAAAGTTGCATCTATCTTATGTCTACTAATTTTTTGTAAGACAATCAATGCTTGACTGATGCAAACGATATTTAGATGGAGTAATTGGAGTAAAAATATAATTTTAATCAAAGAAATGATCTGAATTTGGTGTAAAACGTTTCGTCATAGGATTATTATTCTGTATCACATATGACATAAATAATGCAATATCAATGTAGTAAATATAGTAAATGTTCAATTAAATGTTGAATTAATATGATAAAAATGTTAAATAATGCGATACAATAAGCGATCGCAAATAACATGAACAAATCGAAATGGATACACAGACGGATTCAAAATCTCCAAACCTTCACCGTAATCGTGTGATTCAATGATTATATCACTCATAATAAGGGATAAGATTCTTTGTCCTCGAATCGTCGACTTACGTCAAGCCTGTAAATGACGTCATAGCAACGTCATATTGCGACGTCACACCAGCTACGTCAAACTTTCAACGTAATTCTTGACGTCATTGAAATATATTTGTATGATTTTATCTTAAAACAATGACTCGTCATCTTAGTTTGTTATCGGAGCGATGTCATATTCACGTGACTAACGTCGTGACCTAAAAGTTCTGCGTCATAATGACGTTTTTAAGTATTCGATTTAAAGAGAATTAAAAAAAAAACGTTTGATTTCGAAAATAAATGTCATGATTCAAAGCGAGGGGATTCGCGTTCGCCTGGAGGGAGGGCTTTTGCCATAGAACCTGTTTAAAGTTGTATATGCTTAAAGTTGTATATGCACTGATTGTAGTCTTACAATCTATGTCATTGTTAAAATATTAATAAGTGCCTCAAATTTAATTGATATAACTGACCATATTATTTCTTTTTAAAAAAAATGCTTTTGAATTAATCAACAACCATGTGAATGATTCTAAACGTTTAAGAAAATATGCAGGTATACTAAATAGTAAGTAAATGTTAAGCCGATATGTGTAGGAAATTGATATATTGATATATTTTTCTATATATTTGTGCGTCTTTAATTTTAATAAAGACATATTCTTAGAAAACAATTCAATTTGTGAACAATCGTATTCAAATAATCGTTTGAAATGAAGCAACATCGTGAAAATTATAACAAATACCATACACACACAGCAGCACCTAAAGCAAGCATGGACCTTTAGCCTTTTAGGGGCACCCAGCAGCTAAGTAAATCAGCCGATTTCCCATTAGTTCAGCAATTGCTAATTGGGTCTCCTGTTTGTAACTCTCCTTTTCGAAAACTCCCGACCAACTTGTTTACACACTGTAGAAGTTGACCCAGAAAACCGGCAATAAAGAAGGTGTTTTAGAAACAACTTCAATACGTATATTGGGCTATTATAATTTGACTATAGACGGTTTAACCCAGGTACTTTGGACGGACCGATGGACGAAAGGCAAGACGGGGAATTATATTATATAGAATGCAAAATTATACATAGCATATACGTTTAAGATGATGTTTTATTGAGTCTAAGATTCACAAGTTAAAAACTATATAGCGATCATATTAATTGAATTAATGATTAACTATAAAATTTCAAATATCACAATCTTAGAGCCTGAATCAACCAGCACTTTTACTTTCAGGTACGCCCAAAATACTGAATAAATTATCTATAAATCGATCTTTGTGACGTGTTTCCCAAATTTAACCTAAAGATCTGGCAATTTGATTTATACCTAAACTATAATAAATTCTCAAATTATATGAGCATGTAACGTGCTAGCGAGAGTACCCTTTAATCATGCAAACGTCTAAATAGACAGATATATGAAACGTCCTAAATTACTGATAATTTACTATAGCTATCGAACATTTGGGCAAAACTTCACCAGACCCTAACTGACTTGAACATTCCATCTAGACAACAGAAAGCACAACCCGTACGCACTGTGTACCCGAGCTGCCTACCTACGAATATCTCCTTAAAATCACAAGTATTTGGCCGCTTATACGTAATTGAAAACCACGGGAATTTCGAAAATAATACTGGACAGAATAACACATAAAAACCTACAATTGTCTGATCAAAACCAAAATCTTCTTCTAAAACCTATGAAACTGAGCCTTACGACGTCGGTGAAGAAGCTACTGGTTTAGCCTTTCGAAACAGAACTACAGCATGCAAAACTCAATGCTTATGACACTGAAACCCTGTAATCTATTGTCAAACCTCTGACTTGATTATCTCGAAATGGATAACGGTCTAGCATGGGTTTGGATAGACTTAGGGTGGGTTTTGAACGTGTATAAACTTATATTAATTTCACGCTGCAAAAACTGCTTTATAAAAGGCGAAACGTTTTTACTAACATTTGTTTCTTCAATGAATTTTCTCAAAACAATCCTATATAAATCTTCAAGAGATGGAATTTTTACTTTTCTTCACAAATCTTCTTAAAACTCGTCAAACTTCTCGTAAATTTCGTAATTTCTTTAATTTGCTAAGACACGTCTTCTGTCTTCAAATTATAAAGTTAAGACAGGCCAGGACTCGTTTGGCATGAAATTATAAATAATATAATCTATAATATATTGACATTTATAATATCATACTTTTAATATATAACACTCTCTAACTTGTAAATATGCTGTTTGAACCCGTAAAAATATCGCAGTGAGAATTTATTATTTCGAACCGACATTACTTCCTCAATCGACCTACCTCTTTATTTTGCTAAAATACTCATACAAACCCTTTGTGTCAAGATTTCACATAAACGTATCTAGTATCTATGATAATTAATCTTTTAAAATCCGGTTTTACTTTAATCGAACTCCAACTCCAAGTAGTAATTTTTCAATGTTTATTGGCAAAATCCTTCCAAACGTATTTTACACTCTCCCCACCTTAAAAGGAGTGAAATTGGGGAGCAAATCAAGTGACACAATTTTACTCACAAAGTTTCACATAAAACTCATAATACTCACAATATATACATTAAAAATGCTATGTGACGGTCACACCGTCGCTATGTAAAGAAAAAAAAACAATCAAAATAGCACTTACACTAGTAAAGACATATAATATAATAAATTCAAAGTTGTAAATGCTATCTTAACTAATTTGAACGCAAAAATGACAATTTCATAGACTTCAAAATGCAATAACACATATTATATAAAAAATAAGACTTTCAAAGCCCCAAAATTCTATGACCACATAAAATATAACAAATTAAGACTTTCAAAGCCCCAAAATACTATGAGCACATATAATATCACAACAAATGCTATTTCCTGACCAAGAAGTCCACCACTATCTGAAAACCTTGAGAAACGCTTCGGGGAACCCCTCCCAATGGCTTAGAGCCGTGAAACCGTCTGAAACCGATGTGAAACCCTATCCCCACACCCAGGGACTGATAACTACCCTTGTAGCAACTGGAATACTGTATCTTATCACACAATGTCTATATACAAAAATGCACATTCTACGGTTAAACTGAGCTCATACGGAGCTAAAAAATACCCGAGGTCTCATATAAATCGCTCAAAAATCTACTAAAACTACGGTAGAGGCAAACTAACGTAAAGACATTAATTACGATTTTTTAAATTCTGACATTCCCCAACCCTCCCTCTCTTAAATTTCCCTTAAAAATCTGAGGTTTTGGCCTAAGGCTACATCGCAATACTCAAGTTTTCTGTGCTTGAGAGTCCAAAACACTATTCTACACAATGGCCCGCTTCTCTAGGCCACCATGCCCGGGGCAGAGGTTCAGAGCAATATACCCACGGTCTTTGTCTCCCATCCTGAAGCTAATTACCTCCCTTGCGACGACTGTACCCTCTTCTTTGCAACAGCCCGCTCCTCTAGGCGGCCGCTCAGTCTCCTACCCTCAAAACACCGTCGCTGGGTCTGACTTTGGGTATCCGCTTGCTCTAGGTACCCAGCTAAATCCTTCTTCGGGGTAGTGGGAATATCAGCAACCGGCCGGGTGGATCTCCTTTACAATTACCGTGCCATCAGGCTTGGTGGTCGTGATGGTGGCGATCCGCGGCTGCTTCATGGTCTGGGTAACACGGTCGAGGGTTACTGGCGCCCCCACTACCACCTCGATTGACGAATCGGACGTGGCCTCGGCTGGTTGGTCGGGTTGCTCCTCGGGCATACCGTACTTCACAGCTTGCTCTTCGTCCTCTGGCTTCTCAGCTGTGGCACGGGACTCATCTCCTGGTTCCTCGGTCGTTGCATCGGACTCATCCTCTGGCTTCTCGGTCGGGCTTACCGGCAACCTCCTCAGCTGGCTCCTCTGCAGTCTTCTCAGCTGACTCCTCCGCGGGTTTGCTGGCCGGTTCACTGTGGGCTGGCTCCCTGACTGGCGACGCTTCCTTGCTAGGCGCCTCTTGTGGTACGTCTTCGGCAGCGGCTTGCTCGATAGGCGCTTCCTCCGGACCCTCTTCTTGCACGGTCTTCGGGGCTCGAACAGACGACAATAAGAAGCCTTGCTCCGCTTTCTGGACTTAGACTTCTTCGGCGTGGTCCTCTTTCTACTCGTCGGCTATCCTGCTTCGTGACGTCGTTAAGAACTTCTACCACGACGTTCGGCAAAGGCCCCAACTCTCGGCTGTTTGAAGGAGTACTTGCTGGTTCCTCCCGCACCTGTCAAGCGCAACCCACGGCGGTCGGAATAGTCTTCTTTTCCCGCTTTGCCGGCACTGGTGGAGCTGTGACTGGCTTTTCGACGATCACACTCTTCTTCGCTTCCTTCTTGCGTGGACGCCACATCCCCTGGCAGAGGTCATTCCTGGTAAGATCCTCAGAAACGGTGTGACCGGGCTTGTTCAGGTGGCACCAGAAGGTCTCCATCGACGGCGCCAGGTGGCTGCCCTACCAGCACAGGAAGAAGTGTTTGGCCTACACACCGGGCTTGCCTTTGTAGTGCTGTGTCATCGCCGTTTCACTAACGGTCTTGTAGGCTGTAATCAGAACGATAACTAAGCTTAACCAATGCCTTATTGTTAGACTGATATGTTTGTTTCCACCTCCTTGTGTTCCTTGTACGCAACAACCTCTGGAATTCCCTCTCAGCTGAGTGGTCTGCGTCTGAAAGATTATGTTGGGGTAGGTGTGGACTTGGTGGGTGGTCTTGCTATGGGCATCGGATCGTCGCCGTCGTCATTTTCGTAATCTGTCGCTTCGTCTGAACTGGGAGAGGTATGTCCAAGGAATTTAAATGTTCAATGAGCTGCACACATGTTCAACGGTTCAAAGTTGAAAGACATAAGTGACCTTTTATTATATTCTTTAGAGAAAGTGGTGAGGGTATATTTTGACATTTCTGAAAGAGGAGGTACAATCGTTCAAATAAAATATTTTCTATGACTATCTAAGAAACTTTCCTAGTAATTTTATTGATGTGATATATCTGAAAAAGTAGACGTTCTAGGGTTCAACCGTTCAATGCTAAGG